>JAVYIG010007086.1:0-15000 GCA_035222895.1 Strongylocentrotus droebachiensis
GGGACCGCCGATTACATCGCTACAATGTGATATTTAAGGATACATTTTCCATTGTTATTGTATGTGTGTGATATGTGATATGTTATTATTATGCAATGTATCATAAAGGGATTTTACCATGCATCCAACGGACCGGCCGAAAACTGCAACCGGCCGAAAACTCCCTCTATTACTCTAACATGTGCGTCATTTTCCACCTTTTATCTGTCAAAATTTTGACTTAGTGTGAGTCAATTCACCAAGGATGTCCGTCATTTTTGTGACTGAGGTGTGGGTCATTTTCAATGTTTTGTCAGTCAAAAAAATGCCTGAGTGGTGCGTCAAAAACCATGTATAGTTGTCCCTATCCGGGTGTAGTAGGGTGGGACATCACATGGATGTTGCGGATAACTCCAGTTTGTCCTGTTTAAATTTAAAAAAAATACTAGATATAAGTTTTATGTTTCTGTTTTCTACTTACACTGTGTTTAAAAAAAAAATCTACTTAACGCCTTCTCCCTTTGGGCACTACTCAAAATGTATTATGGATAGCATATTATTATAGGTCCTCTAGAAAGGAAAAACTTTCCTGAGTCACACATTTGTGAAAAATTGAAAGTTTTAGTCATTTTGTGTTTTGGAACATATGGAAAAGATGTCCTCAACTACATTACAGAAAAATTACCAAGTTGGCCAATTTGAAGATACCTACAGATGTAGGCTATAATGATTACATTTTTCAAAAATACTTAACTTTCTCATTTTTTGTCAGATTCCATACAAACTTTCACCAGTCTACTTCTTAGATTTTTTTAGCTTTCCTCTAGAGTAGCTTGCTATCGAGGTTGGATTTCCTTGTAACCTTGCATGTTCTTTTCATACCACTTGTAATTGTAGGAGTTTGGAATCCCAGATAATGGAAAGTTTGTCATTGCTACCACCAACAGGGAGGAGATCAATACAGATGAAACATACGGTAAGCTGTTTCACACAATCTACAATTCTTCATCACACTCTTTTTTGAGAACATCTATCCATGTCCCTGTTTCATAAAACTTGTGAATAACAAATGGTAAAGTTCTATGACAAATCTGCTGTCAGCCAATCAAATGCCACTATTTCAGTAGCTTATAACAGTTATTGCAACTTGTTTTGATAACCAGTTTAATGAAACAAGGCCCAGCTACTTAACCATCCCAAAAGAATTGTAGTTTTAATAACTGGTAAATGAGATAGGAGAGAGATGCTGGAAACACATGAGTGTAGATGGAGCAATTTTTATCACACCTTATTCCATATCAAAGTTTCTTTTCATAGTGCCTACCTCGTACTCAAAAGATTGGATGGAGATTAAAGCTTGAAGATAACTGAGTTTATTGCAACCATGATATAGAGAGTATATTTCTCCTTTCATATGATGGTTGCATTCAAAATATTGTCAATTATATTGTTATTTTTATTTCAAATGTGTTTCATTTTTTAAAAGAATTTTGTCAGTTTGTGGCTTCCATCTTAATGGCTTTCATTCATATTTAGATACAACAGATGCAAATTAACCTTGTGAGAAAATAGAAAAATACAGTTTTTGATGTGTTTGTTCCTCAAATCAACGAATTTGTCATACATTTATTTACAAAATCTCCCGAAAGTCCTTTGGCTCAACAAGTATGAACTTTCAAGATAGTTATTGAAGGTAATTATTATTTGATTGTATTTGCCCTGTAGATTTATACCTGTCCTTTAAGACTATAATACTAATTATACTATAATTTCATTTATTTTAAAACCATTTCAGAGGAGCTTGTTGAGGATGGAGATACTCTCTATCTGTTGGTGCACCTCAAGCAAGCCTTGCTGGCCCCTACCCAGGAGAGGGTGGAGTACCAACCCCACTTTGACACCCTCATCAGGAGTGGCATGTATGAGTACTATGCCAGCGAAGGACAGAATCCATTACGTAAGCCTTGAAATCTTTCATTATGTGATCAGTGGTATTGGTGTTTAATTCTTTACCCCCATCTATGAGGCTTCTTCACTACTACTTCCAAACAACTTGTTCAAATTCATTGTTTCTTTCACTCTAAAAGCCATGTTTTTCTTTCTGTTTAGCTTTAGGTTTCAGTAATGAATACATTTTTTATGTCATTCAATCTTCATTTACAGACAAAGCGTGAGAGGCTATTGACATTATTTTATTACATTCTTGATAATGTTATTGGTTTTCTATTTCATATCTTAAAATGTCATTGGAAATTTCAATTTGTAATTTACATAACTTCTACTAGAATAAATGTATCATGTCATTTCATCATAACCCCTGTCAGTTCTTTTTGTTTCTATATCCAATAGCTTTTGCAATTGCAGAACTGATAGACAACTCACTTGCAGCCACTGTGGATAATGTTGGACCCAGAAATATAGAAATCAGATTGGTATGTGCCTAAAGTTATTTACATTTCTTTTAAACATGCAAAGTTTTTATTTCTGAATGGAATTTGGGTGGTAAATGAAAACAGTCTTCAAAGTTATTGATACTGTCATGATTTGTATTACTTTTGTGATAGGCACAAAACCTTCGTAAGAAACTCAAATTTACACAGTTTGTATCCTGATGGTAATGCCTGTGCATGTGCTGACAAAGATCACACTTTTGGGGGAATACTGGAAAGTCAGTATCTTGTAGTCTAAAATGGTCATTAAATTTGTAAACATGTCTTTTGGTCATATTTGATTTCAGTTATATCTTGTATTCAAATAGAAAAATATTGCTTCACCTTGTAGTATTATCAGAGGTTAGACTTCCGTCCCGATAGTATTACAAGCTTGGCTTATGTTGCAGTATTTATGGTATGAGGGATGAGTTTCTGACTGATGAGTTTCTGACTGATGATGTGGCTTTCTGCATGAAACCTTTAAAATTGCCCCCCCCCAAAAAAAAAAAAGAAGAAAGAAGATCAACTGCTTTGCCAAAATAAACCCATGTCACATTTGAATGAAATGCTCATGAGGATGGGGGAGGCTGCATGCAACAAAGGCCTGTAAAAGTACTCACTGACTTAATGTGCTATAAGATACATACATGTGGAGAATGCTCCTCTAAAGTAATTTATTTTATGGCAGCAGGTTTTTGCTTTTGCTTTATATCGTCTGTTTAGAGCACAAAGGGTGTTACTTATGTGTTAAAGTATATGAGTTTATGCCCTTCAAACGGCTGATATGGGCTTAAGAGCCAATTAATTATCCTGCCTTTTGTTTCACTTTCAACCAGTACCTGGATGAAACGGGAGATAAGAGCATGGTTTGTGTTCTTGACAATGGCAAGGGTATGACCACCAGGGAACTCAACAACTGGGCCATCTACCGACTCTCTAAATTCAATCGCAAGAGAAAGAGACTCAAACAAGAGACCAACAGGTAACATCACTTCATTAAAAAAACTGATTCACAAGAAAAGGAGAGATATGTTCATTATCATATTTGATGGTTCAGTGGTAGAGTTGTCATCTTGGAAACTGCATGTTAGCTGTATGAAACCAAGTCAAGGATCTCTGCACAAAGCCCCTGAGAGAGGCCTCAAAGCCAGATGTCTACTGATTGTATATCTACCTGAAGTTTAAAGTCCTTTTAACAGTAGATCCACGATGTTGTCTCAGGCCATAGATTCAATGATAAATGTATTTGCATGAAGTCTCAGACCAATTTATCAGGCTCATTTAGTAGCACTGACCAAGAAATTGTATAGAATTAAAAAAGAAAATGATATAAAAAGTTTAGTACATTGTAATATCAATTGTCAGAAAGTGGCAAAGATTATAAATTTGGGCAATGATTTAGATCTTTATTCATCACATTTGAAAGACCATTTAAGAAGTAGCAAAAACATGATCTTTGTATTTGATCCACTATTGTTCTTATGACAGTGAGGAAGAGAAAGACATTCCCAGATCGTTAAACAGCGACATCTCATACTTTGGAGTAGGAGGAAAGCAAGCAGTGTTTTTCATTGGTGATTCGACCAGGGTGAGTTGTATGCCTTTTGCCTGTATCCTTAGACATAGTCTATCAACACTTTGATTGCTTTCTTTGCGTCTTTGTATGGTCAGTTGTTTGCCACACGTGCAATCTTGCACAAAACCGTAGGCGGCAGTCGACAGAAGAATTGCTTTGTGCAATATATTGGCCTTGTAAGATTACCTATTTCCGGTCATGATTAACTCCATGACATCTTCTATAACACTGTTATAGATGAATATTACTTTTAAAACAGATAAATAATCTTTAAGCCTTGATACATCCATCCCATAATTAATACAAAATGATACAGGGAGATTATTCGGGTGGTGTAGAAAGATTAAAGAGTTAATCGACAGCAGTTACATGTAGTGCAAGATACTGGTGTGTTGTAGAGGTCCTGCATAGTAGAATTTATTTCAAAACAATATTAATTTCAAGCAACGGTGATGTGAGTTACAATTCACTATCTATCAGATGTCATGCAATCTTCTACTCCTTTGTGAATTCGGGCCACTGAGTTTACAGAATAAACAACTCTGAATGATTGACTGGTAAAGATGATTCAAGATTGTTAAGTCAACACTGATTTAGTTTTCTTCTCCATTGTCCTGTACCATTCAGTATGCAAATACAAACTAGCTTGAAGAATCAATCATGAACCTATTTATTTAGTATTGCTTTTTCAGAAAAAGTTTGCTGGGTCATAATTTACATTTTTCATCATTGGCAGTCAGATGTACCCCTATATATGCAATGGATTCTATACCCAATGCAAATTGCCCATGTTATACATGTTTTCTTACAGATGATCAGTAAACCCAAAGATTCTAAGGATGTTCATGAGATGGCAGTATCAAAGGAAGAGTTTGAAAGGAGAGAGAAGAACAAAGAAGACATCTACAAGGGCATCATCCGCAATAGGCAGGTGGGTGGTTGATCAAATATGATAATGCTTGTTACTTTCATCATTATTGTTGCTCTTATAATACCTAGCATGGACAGTTATCTATCGATCATAGAGGAGTATATGAAGTATCAACAGAAGACATGTGGGAGTTTCGTGGTCGAGTGGTTTAAGGCGTTTGACTGGAGATGCGAAGGTCGAGGGTTCGAATCCTGACACGGCACTAATATCCTTTGGCAAGATATTAACCTACACTTGCTACTCTCCACCCAGGTGTTAAAATGGGTACCTGGTAGGATGCGACCGTCATTGTTGGTCAAACAGTTTTTGAGCGTCAAGTCATGCCTGGCTGGAATGCTCCCCAGGGAGTGGAGATTGTGCACACAGTGTGTGCGAGCAAGCACTGATTCCAATGACCGGGGTAATAGTATATCTGTAAAGCGCTTAAAGATAAAGACCAGTTATGGTCATGCGATTGCATTGTGAAAGAAACGTTGTGGAATCGATCAGAAAAGGTTGATCATCTAGCATACAAGTATTGGTGTGTATACTGCAAGGTTCTGGAATCATCAAAATGATAAGAAATTTGGCCCAGTCTTCGTAAAGTTATATGCACTGTACACAGAAAGATGTATATGGGACTACACACACGTGCGCGACACGTGCGTTTATCTCTCACACACCAATAGATAAACTAATTTACCAAATATATCAATTAGAAGGCCGTTTCCCGGCAAAATTGTTATCATCATGTATTAGTCAAAACATATTCTTTCACATGATTGGTAATAAGAGCTTCCATTTCATTTTTTTGAGATTGGGGCGTTTCCAATACTGGTCTTTACCTTTAAAGACGTCCGAGATGTAGTAAGCGCTATATAAAAGCTGAATATTATTATTATTAAAGTAGTTGTACTACTTTCGGTAATGTCTCTTTTCTCCATCTTGAAGCCTGGCGAGGGCAGTCACGTATCACCAGAAGATGACATCCTGCACAAACTGGTCAAAGAAGAGGAAGGCAAGGAGAACTTCACCCACGTCGTCATCACCAGTATCAAGTCACAACACATCAAGTTCCTCAAAGAAGACTTCAGCAGATGGAGCAGACAGCTGGCGTAAGTCTCTCACGTGTTGTGTTGTGTTCTTGATTCCATTTACATACTGGAGACAGGTGTTGGTCAGGGCATATAGGTAAAGGTTTGGTACCAACCCCAGATTTCAATTCCGAACCCCCAGTCCGGTTCAAATTTTTACAATGGTTAGGAGGGAGTGAGTGTTTCCAAACAGACCTTGGAAATTATATAAACCTGGACTCTCTGTAAAGAAAAAATACTTTGGAGCCCTTCTTTTGTACATTTTCTATATACATGTACATGAAAAAGGTTCAGAACACTGTGTCTTGGTAGAGAAATTTGAGCTAGGTTGTGGTAGAAAATCGTGGCTTGGCAATGGTTACAGAGTTATAAGGGGTCGTTTGCCCTCCATTCATTTAGCTCTTTAATATGTCTTTGGTATGTCTTCCCTGATTGTCATTACAGACACATCTACCACTACTACATCCATGGACCACAAGGCAACCAGTCCCACCTATCCAACTCCATGTACCGAACGCCAAGCCCCTACAAGAACATTGACATCAGCATCACCACGTACAAGAAGGGCCATACGCCTCGGCAGCTCAACCTCAGAGACATTGAAGACGACCACCAATCCAACTTCATCAGGTCTGCCAAGGACACGTTTGAATTCCGTGTTTTGGTTGAAGGAACTGGACTGGTTGAGGGCGTGCTCCGATATCATCCATTCCTCTTCGACAAGGAGTCGTATCCAGCCGACTATGGCTTAGGTGGGGCACAAAAGTATTTGTTGTTGCTTTGTGGTGCAGGCCTGATAAAACCCGATTTAAATCGGTTTCCCAATTTTTTATTTTTTCCCCAATTTTTGTTTGTCTTTTTACCCAATTTTTTTTTGTCTTTCTTCCCGATTTTATTCTGATTTTTCCCTTATTTTCTCTATTCTTCCCTATATTTCCCTACTATTTCCTATTTTTTTTTTAGTGCTCATTATCACCCCTACCCCTGGTGGTGTCTAATTTGACTCTATGATTTTGATGAATTGGAGATCTAAAATATGCTGGACTCTACAGGGAGCTATAACATTTCAACTGAACACTGAAAACAACTCAAATTTGTTTTATGTTGACATTTACATTGTCCTTGGTATCATGTTTTTAAGGACATGTTAAATTCTGGTATGCCAGTGAGAGGTGAAGAGAGAGAGAGAGAGACATACAGAAAGAGAGAAAGAAAGAGAGAGAGAGAGAGGATGAGAGAGAGAGAGAAAGAGGAAGGGACAGGGAGGGAGGAAGAGAGAGAAAGAAAGAAAGAAAGAAAGAAAAAAACATTTCAATTTATTCTATATGATGTTTTTTATGTTTTGTTTCTGCAGTACTTGAGGAAGTCGATGACGAGACTGATTACAACAAAGATCGACCTGCGAGGGGTAGCAAAGCCATATTTGAGTGCTACTGGAATGGAAGGCTTATTCCATATACAATGATCGAACAGTGAGTAGTAGAGAGTAACAAGTCTAATTTGATTGAATGTGGGAGTCATTTTCCTTAAAGTGTTATTTGGTTAAAGAAATTCATTCTTCATGGCTTATTGGGTAAGTATCATGCAGTTGTAACGTTGAGATGTGGAGGCACAATAACATTTTATTTTGAAGTCTTTCTGTTTGCTTCATTGATATGGCATCACACAAGATGATAGTATCATTCCTTCATCTTGTATTCAACGAATCGTGATGTGATTGGATGAATGTATGATTGAAGGAATTACGAACTTAATAATGGAATGAGTTGAAAAATACAATATTGAATAAGGAATGGATGGCATAAAAGTCTAAGATTAGCCGACCAAGCTCTTCCGACAGGAACTCTAAGTCACACAACTTAGGGTGACAGAGCCTTCTACTTCTCTGGATCCAAGCCGTGGAATAATCTTCCACAATCTATCAGGAGTGCTGAGTCTATGTTGACGTTCATGTCAGCCCACAAGACTTTCATGTTCCCAGCTTCGACATCATCTCAATATAGTACTAATGTCAACAAAGACTAATGGGAAATAATCTGAATTTGACACACTGACCAAGAATGTTGAATTTGTGAGACATTGTGGAGCAAGCGCCATAATGCTATACTTTTGTATAGATCAGTAGTTATATAAGTGAAAGAAAGAAAAGAAGTGGACATTTTGCTACAATCAGGTTTTAACCTCTTGAACCTATCCATTGTGTTTTGACCATCAGCTTCGACTGGTGCGCCTTACCAAAGAAACGAGTCAACATTCCAGCTGAGTGCTACAACAGGGTATCTGGCGCCCTCTTTGCCAACAGCAAGTTTGAGGTCAGCACAAACAAACTGACCTTCATTGACTTTGAGATGAAGCTGAGGGATAAGAGCGCAGTCTTTCAGAGAGTTGTTGGGGGTCAGGTAAGAAAACAAAATGGTTTCTTTTTTAATTATGTTTCTAGTTTGGAGATGGCATGCTCAATTAAAATGAATGAAAATAATGTAGAGATATCGACTGCTTTGAGAGGCCTGGCTGTTTTATAGGCTCAAGGGAACGTGCGCACATCTAGCCATGACCCCGATGCGCCTGGGTAGATATGGGTCCCCGAGAGCCTATAAGACAGCCAGACCTTGAATATTAAAGCAGTCGATATGTCTTTTATATGCCGAATTGAAAACAAAAATCTACCAAGAATTCTTACCTTATCCTGTTATTGATTAAAGATTGGGTAAAACATCACAGAAAATCTGAGAAATAGTCTGTTTATCTTTGCTGGAAAAATGACTGAAAGGTTCAATCATTTGGGAATCGCAGTCAAAAAGCACTGTATGGTGTCTGCAAAAAAAATTCGGGCAAAAAAAAATGGACCCCCCCCCTATATTTTCAAACCAAGGCTATCTAATATAACAGATATTGACTGGCAGGGGTATATAACATTCTTTGGACCTGAAGGGAGTAATATTTTCCCTTGCGACCATATTTTTCCTCAGTGCTGCGCGCTTCGGGAAAATGTAACCACTTGGGAAAATATAACTCCCTTCAGCGGTCCAATGAGTGTTATATTATACCCCCTGCCAGTAAATATCTGTATACTAATTACACCAAGAAAAAAAGCTTTCTTAAGTTACCTATGAAATCACCCAATACAGGAGAAATGATGATAGATAAGGGATATGAAAGTTCAGCTTTCAGTTGTTTTTGCTTTCTGCCGTTCATGAAGATCCATGGTTTGAATCCTGGATTGGGACCCATTGTAGCATGAAGATAAATATAGATCAGGTCAAAATGATAATATATAATAATGTATAATTAACAGTCGGAACGTTGTTGTCTTGTTTTCAGCCCATGAGAGTGAAGATCGACAAACAGTTCACTGAATGGCTGCACAAGTGTCACGAGACGCATGACAAACAGGTCTGCTTCAGAGACTACGTGGGTAACATTACGAGGCCAGATCTACCCAAGAAACAACAAGGACCCTGGGCTGTGTTCAAGTCTGTGGAATGGGATGGGAAGGTGTATACCACAGGACAACAGGTATGATGTCACAAGTTAGCATTTTATGCTATTTTCTGGTCCCTATTATTCATTTGAGATATTTGTTAAACATACATTTATCATTGTTGTTATTGTTATAAGGTATTTGAACGTTTGGATAATAAAACCTCAACTCAAGTGATATCGTGATGTAGAGAACACTTTGAATGAAAAGATGGACAGCTTTCCATCTGTTGAAAAGATGGATGATGATTGTTTTTTGTCCTACAAAGTGAGATGAGAAGAAAAAGAGAAGCATTGCCAGACAAATTTAATTCCTTTCTCTACTGGGAAGGGGAGGTTGGAGGGGAGACTTTATATAATCACAGTTTCTTATGATGAGGAGTTAAGTTTAAAAAAAGAGATGTACAGATAGAAAGAGAAGAAAATCAAAGGAAAGAGATATATTCATGTCAGACATATTCAGTTTACAATGTAAGATGTCATAAGTGAGGACAATGAGTTCATGAATAATATCAGCTATTCATTCATTCAGTCATTTACTTTGTAATTTTTAGGCCGAGTCAAACATTTTGTAGTTTATATTGACCATGCATGTACATAGTAGGTTATATACCTATTATTTTCATAACACAGTAATAATTTTCTGCAAGACAATACCTTAATCGATATATTCTTATCTTATTCTTTGTTAGGTTCGAACCTTGCGGACAAGTCCAATTCTTCATGGGGCCATACAACGGTTCTTGTTGTTGGGAGACTTTGAGAATGAGATCCAGGATGGGATGCTGTTTGCGACGGGAGGAGAGTTCGAAATTGAGCAGGTATGACAAACTCTGTGACATCATTCATATTTCTCTGTATTTATCGTGGCAGAAGTTGCTGTTTGGCAATCCATAATCGGTGAACTAACTCTTAGCACTAAACAATTTTAAAGCCTGGTGTTAAGTTAAGACGGCTTTTTAGATTATGGACCTTTATTTCTTTGAACTTATTTCCATCTCTCCTCTCTTGTTCTACTTGGTAGGAACCTAGATTGTTGTACAACGAGACAAAGATCTACCCTCTCAGGAAGCTGGACAGGTTAGCTGATGAGAGACACATAAAGAAGTACATCGATGATGAAGAAGGAAAGTAAGTATACTTTGTTTTCAAGACAAATTGTAAAACAGCCTCTGAGGAACTAATACTTCAACAAGCTCTGCTTCTAGTTAGTTCCTCTATTCTTGTGCTATTATATTTGTCTTTTTATTGTATATCTATTTGTGATATAATTATTCATATTTTTGCAGTAAAATGTTGCACTTATATTGACAGAAAGGTAGAAATTATGATAAAGTACTTTAATCGAGCCTGTCAAAGGAATTGAATTAAAACAAAATTCTTTGTGCTCTTCTCCTTACCAGACTTCCAGGGGTTCTTGTCATCTCTTGGCCTGAAGCAAACGAGGTCCATGCAGGAGAGAAACGACCAGCTGGGAAACTAATAGGTCAGTGCATAATGTCATGGCATTGCCAGAGACTGCCAAGAAATGCAAGATGGATTTGGTGCAAATCCAGTATTTCGAAATTGTCTTTGAAATATGCTATACAGTGCGTCCCAGATAAAACGAAACCGAGAATTATCGATGTTTTATCATAACTTAATCATAAGTTGATAAATGACACATATTTGGAAATCTTAGATCCTCCTCTTTCATTTGATGCAACTCATAATAATGCATATTTTACGCATGAGTGATTAAAATCAATTTAAAGAGAGGAAGCCGAAAAGTCGTTTGGCGGGCGGTATCTGAATTTCAAAGAGAAAATCACATTTCTAGAAAGTTGAGTTTCAGGAAAAAATGAGCTAGGAATAACAAAGTTCTCTTTGTTTAAAGTAGTGCTTGCATTTCCATAATTTGATTAAAACGAATTCGTTTTCACTGGCTGCCTGCCGTATCAACAAACACAATTAACAAAAGACTTAACTCTGTTTCATTGACAATCAGCCGTAGACGAAAGACTTCATGCATGGCTAATTGTCAACAAAACGGAGTTAATCCTTTTGTCAATTCTGCTTTTTGCTAAGGCAGGCAGCCAGTGAAAACAAATTTGTTTGCTAAAATTATGAAATGTAAGGGCTACTTTAAACAAACAGAACTTTGTTATTCCTTGCTCATTTTTCCTGATTGAGGTGTCATATGAAAGGGCAGAAACTCAACTTTCTAGAAATGTGATTTTCCCTTTGAAATTCAGATACCGCCCGCCAAACGACTTTTCGGTTTACTCTCTTCAAATTGATTTTAATCACTCATGCGTGAAATATGCATCATAATAAGTTGCATCAAATGAAAGAGGTGGATCTAAGCTTTCCAAATATGTGTCATTTATTAATTATAAATGTGATTAAGTTATGATAAAACATCGATAAATCTCGGTTTCGTTTTTTCTGGGATGCACTGTATAGAATTAATGAATGTTTAGGGAATGACCTTGTAATCATAAAATTAATGCATGTTTCAAGGGGATGTTTTCTAAACCATACCCAGTTACACAAGCTAGGTTTAAAAGAGGTTTAACATAAATTCAGCCATGATTTTATCAGTCATAGCCAGTTTGGAGTTGGTTTGGCATTGTGACTAGGATATTAGACTTCTAGAAACTGGCCCCCTGGTTCGTTTGTACCTTTTATATCATATTTCCCATTTTGTTTGTTTTTTGTACAGGTGCAATCAAAGCTGAGATTCACAACAGGAAAGGTCAGTCCATGTCAAGACTTCCTGGAGCTCAGCATAACTCTAAGAAACTCATGGTGGAGATGAAGATCATTTGGCATTGTGAGTAAACATAATCAGAAACGCAAACCACATCCAATAAGTTACCTTAATTTAATATGATTGCAGGGCCCCTTTTGCCATCACAAAGTCCATACATACGGTTACAAATAGCTTTGGTAATAATGATCGCCTGTTTTTAGATCTTAGCAAAGCATTTGATTCTCTTGATCACACAAATTTATTAAACAAATTGGAATGTTATGGTTTTAGAAGGATTATATTGGAATGGTTTAACAACTTTTTAAGTAATTGAAAACAATATGTTGTACTAGAAAAATGTGAATCACAAACAATGGAAGTAAGATGTGGAGTGCCCCAAGGCTCAATTCTAGGACCATCATTATTTCCTTTATATGTAAATGATATTGGCAATGTTTCAAAAGTGCTAGAACTGATAATATTTGCAGATGACACAAGTGTGTTTATGATTCATCAAGACATTGTATTTCTTCAAAACAAGTTTAATGCATAATTTGTTAAACTGGTTGATTGGTTATATAAAATTAAGTTTGTAATCAATGTCAATATTTTGAGGAGTCACAATTGATGATAATTGTATAAATTAATGTTTATTCTCAAAAGTATTTTTTCTTTATCGTTGTTTCCATCCTTGCAGCCAATGGCAGTGACAAGGTGATAGTTACCCACATGAGTCAACATCACAAGACATGGGCATTCTGGTTCAAACAGATGGGTAAGACCATCACATAGATACATACCTGCAGAGGAACAGTGATTGGTTGTTAGATAACAAACATAATTTTCACCCTCGAATGAGACTTCTGAGTTCACAGTCCAAATTATCCAACACAGTTCCACCACGAAACCGACTCCACACCGACCCGTAACTCATTGATTCTCGGCCATTCAGCGTCACATAATTTTTGTTTGGTCAGCTGTCGGACTATTATCAGTCTCGTTGATGTGACTGGGATATTACAAAGGGGGTCCAGTGCCCTGTTTCATAAAACTTGTTATCATTAACAAATTACGATAACTGCTATTAGGAATTGAACTTGTGGCATCTGATTGGCTGAGAGTTAATTTGTCAGAGAATTTCAGCATTTATTATTGATAACAAGTTGTATGAAACAGGGCCCAGATTGAAAATGTTTTTAGACCAACAAGTGTTGAGGGTCTTGACTTAAAATTGTGAAGGCTGATGTGCACATGGACCTTACATTACTTGGACTTGCATACAGATACACTTGTATTGTTTGAACAGATGTCAAATATGTCGTCAAATTGAATGGAAGAAAATAAATGTTCATTTGAATTGATTTGAATTATTTACTTTGAAGCAATTGAGTGAAAAGTGGAAGTGATTTGTTTTGATTGTCCTAGACATTGTGAGGAACATTGGCCCCCATACCCTGATGCTGCAGGCAGTACTAGGAGAGGAAGGAGCCACAGACTTTGGAGGACGCTCTCTACCGAGTCACAAGATCAAGTTCACAAGTACAGGTGAGTTTGAAGGGTGTTAAGTCCAAGCTATTTTGTAACATACATTTCCCACCACATCTAAGATTTCAGTATAACTTGTGTCTGTATCAAGCTGATAGCCCTACGAGAGCTTGAATAAAAATAAAAAACCTTTTGTCAATTATTGTCAACACACCATTCCTGCAATTCATGACACTCCTTGCCGTTACTCGCCTCACCTACCATCCCAGTATAGCTTCCTGAGTGAGCTGCCAAAGGGATTACCCAACCATGTACCAAGTACTAAGTACAATTCCATGATATATTTCAATAATACTTGGGTTATATTTTGGGACATACCTTTCACTTGAGGAGGTGCGATAGCTCAGTTGGTAGAGCAGTGGTCTTGTAAACCGGCGACCTGTCTTAGTCTTGAAGGTGATGCGCTAGTGACCTTTGGTAAGGCATTTATCCTCATTACCAAGTCAATCGGTAACAAGTATGTGGAATAATATCAACGCTTGTCCATTGTGCTATGTTTTACAGAGGGCCCACCAAGCAAGTTCAGCATTGTATTCCTGGATCCGCCATTCAGGGTGGACGTCCCATTCAACATCCCTCTTCAGCTACAAGACGAGTTCAATTATCCCACAAAGCCAACGTCTAGCCTCAAACCAGTACTCGAAGCAAGGTATACCGATCAAATTTTAGATAGATTTCTTCCTCGTTAATTAAGATTCAGTATTGTAAATATCCAATCTTATTTTTATGCCTCCGTTACGAAGTATCCGGAGGCATTATGTTTTCGGGTTGTCCGTCCGTCCGTACGTCCGTCCGTACGTACGTCCGTCCGTACGTACGTCTGTCCGTACGTACGTCCGTACGTCCCGTTCTCGTGATCGCGTTATCTGAAGAACCAGTTGATGGATTCCTGCCAAACTTTGGTCATGTATGTATCTTGCAAAGCCGATGAACTGATAAGATTTTGGGGTCATGAGGTCAAAGGTCAAAGGTCACAGGGCTCATTATGTATGCAAAACAGCTCGTGATCACGTTATCTCAAGAACCGATTGATGGATTCCAGCCAAACTTTGGTCATGTATGTATCTTGCAGAGCCGATAAACTGATTAGATTTTGGGGTCACGAGTTCAAAGGTCAAAGGTCACAGGGCTCATTATGTATGCAAAACAGCTCGTGATCACGTTATCTCAAGAACCGATTGATGGATTCCAGCCAAACTTTGGTCATGTATGTATCTTGCAGAGCCGATAAACTGATTAGATTTTGGGGT
>JAVYIG010007086.1:20000-107415 GCA_035222895.1 Strongylocentrotus droebachiensis
TTTTTCTGTCAGGCTTTGCTCTGTTTGACGAGGGTGACAACCACATGAAGATCACCAAGGAGCTGGCAAACAAGTTCAAGTTCAACTGGTTACCCAGCTTCAACCCTTCCACCCTCATGGAGGGGTACTTGCCCCCTATCAAGGTCCC
The DNA here is from genome assembly GCA_035222895.1 of Strongylocentrotus droebachiensis. NCBI lineage: Eukaryota > Metazoa > Echinodermata > Echinoidea > Camarodonta > Strongylocentrotidae > Strongylocentrotus > Strongylocentrotus droebachiensis. Next base: position 20,149 of record JAVYIG010007086.1, read on the forward strand.
CAATACGGTGGGAGATTCCAAATTCTGTCAGCTGAGACTCACCGATGGATCGGGCCTAGAGTTTTCCTTCAACATCAAGTGAGTATTGTAAAACAGATGCACATACCTCAACGACGTGAAGATATGAAGAGTAGGATTGCACTCTGTATTACAAAAGCTTGAAGTGATAGTCTTCAATTACCAACTCCCTCTGAGAAGACTTAAAGTCTTCGGTCTACTGGTTGCTTACCTTCAAGCATGTACTTACTTTTTGGTAGTCGGGTCAAACAAACAAATACGAATGTTTAAAAATCTTTGCAATTGTTGTTTTTGTGCTAGTACCCTTTGGTAGGGCATGAGTCCTCATTACCGAGTATGATCTCGAAGAGAACTTAAGGCTGTCGGTCCCCAGGTTGCTTCCTTACATGCATGTATATGCTTTCTTAGCAGTCAGGTAAAACAAGCAAACAAACATAAATGTTCAAAATCCTTACAATTGTTATTTTTCAGGCCAATCCCTGGCGAGGCCATGCAGATCAAGTGTCAATGCAAAAAAAGTGCGAAGGTGAAGCTTGGAGAGATCTTGGATGGTGATATTGTCGTCCATGTCACTGATGCCTATGGTAACAGTATAAAGAAGGTAAGAGAATAAAGACGTATAAGTCCCAAGGAAAATATTCAATTCATAAAGTTTGTATCATACTGCTTGATACATAAGCTGTAGAGCAACTTGAAACATGGATGCTATGCCCTGCTCCAAAGTCAAACATACTTTTTTTCAACGAATTCCGTAGCATCATCACTACTCAAACAAATTATGTGTCCCTATTTATTTATTTTGACTGCTTTTTTTCTTTCAAAGTTATTTTCAAAACTGAGATAATGCCTTTGATGGCAATCAACAGTTCTAAATCGGCATGCAACAAAGTCATATCACTAAGAATCCCTTTTTCCTTCTACAGCTCCCTCATGGTTCCCTGAGCAGCCTCAGCGTGGAGGCAGACGATCTAGACTCCAAGGTCCTGCAGAAAGCTCTTCTACCTAACGTGGGCTTCGGCCTCCGGAACATCAAGTTTGACGGTTCAACGGTAGGGGTCAGGGAGGTCGTGGTGACCTACAACGACTTCACAGATCACATCAGGTTGGAGGTGCTTGCTGGCCGACCGGCGAAGCTGCTTGTGATAGGCTGGATGCCAGAGGAGGTATGTTTGCTAGGGGGGGGGGGGGGGGGGTTTAAATAACAAATGCTCCGGTGGGTTGGACGACACTTGCTCCAGCCACAATTGCTTTGTGCCAATTTTGTGTCAATAAAACGAAATTGCAACCTAAACCCTAACCCTACAACTATGACGAAATAAATCCAGGAGCAATTGTCACTGAAGAACATTTCGGAACACCACTCCTCAGGAGGCCATATCCTACACTTACCAAATTCCTAACTTCATCCCTGGACTAAACACTATACCTAAGCCTAACCCTAAACCTGACCTAAAGCTCAATTGCGACCCCTTATCCTATATCTTTGATGAAATATAGCCTCAAACAATTTCTGTGGAGCATCTGTCAGGAAGATAAAATGATGACAATGAATCCTAAAATATAATATATATATATATACACAGGCGTGAAGAAAATGGTCTAGGAACGTGAGACGTAGCTGTACTTTACAAGTTTATTAAGTACAAACACATACAAAAACAAATACATTGTATAAACAAATATACACGGCATACAAACTTAAAGGTACTATGTCCCTTTTGCAGCCAACCTCATATTCTGTAGAACTTTGCAGGAATTATGAATATGTCATGTATGTCCTATCTGTGAAATTTAAACGTTAGCAGTGTCCTCATATTCAAATTATGCAAGGAAACCCGTTTACTTGCTAGACTTCACTGTCAGACACTATTGAGTGACTGACTGCCTTTTTTTCTTCTTTGGTAATAACATACATGAAAAGAGTTGTAAAGGGTACATGAGCATTTGTCTACATCAATAACCCACTTCTTGTGATGGCCAAGATTAAACTGATTGAATCTTTGCGCAGCATAAAACGTATGACCATTCGGTACAATTGTCTGAAAATCAAGACTATTACTTTTGGGCTCTATAGCCCTAAAGTCGATTTGACAACTAATAGTCGTTATTTTCCCACTTGAAGACATTTTCAAGCCCCACCTTTTTTAGGGAAGTTCTAAATTAGTATTATCTTTCAAATGCAGTTGGAATTTTACTTTTTCATTTTTTTGGCCTGCAAATGGGACATAGTACCTTTAATATCACTCAATCATAGTCAAGCATCATGAACATAGCAAAAATCAGTACGAGAAATACTTTCGGAATAAACTTAGAAATGATTATGCAAATTCAAAGTGTTTTACCTTGCTTGTGTGTTGGGCTGTCGGTGTGTTTATTCAGTTGATGTGATATATGTGAACGTGTAATAAGGGATGTGCGGTCAAGTGTGGATTACTGACCTGTGACACGGATGTTACTGATCTATTATTCACAAGCCGAAAGCTCGTAATAAACTTGTAAAGTACAGCTACGTCTCACGTTCCTAGACCATTTTCTTCACACCTACATATTCTGGAACACCCGTTGTCATGTCAGAGTTGAGAATTCTCGCACTTTTATATATATATATGTTTATCTTCTCTTTAGACACTGATAGCATATGACGGCGCCCAGATCAGCAATCCTTTGGGCTTTAAAGTTTGTGATGAATCTGGCAATCATATCTCTGATGCCAACACAACTATCTCACTGCAATATGACAAGACATTAAAGGTAAGTGTTGTATTTCACCGATTGTTATAATTTTCTCAAATTTCTTAGATGAATGTGAAATTTTCAACGAATCAGTGGTTCCTTATCTTTTTGGCTGTAAGATCCACATCTCATATTGTAGATCACTGTTATAATAATAAAATAAAAATGGTAGCTTCTTATAGAGCGCACATGTTTCTCACCTTGCGCTTTAACATTATTACCTCAGTCATAGCTGAGAAGCTAAATAAGTAGTGCTCTAGCATAACAGGTACCCAATTATACCTAGAGTGGCAGATAGTGATTAAAGTCTGCCAAAGGATGTTAGCTAGTGCCGGGCAGGGAATTTAACCCCAACCCCTTGGTTTGAGAGTTGAATGAATGAATGAACCACTGTACCATCATTCCCATACGACTCTCAAAATACAAATTGAAGAGTGCTTCTAAGTTATGAAACATTTTTGTCAGTTCTTGATCAAAAGGATGGGTGGAAACATTCATTAAACTGCCTTATTTTAGTTCTATGAAGTATAGAGGTTTTTGATGTTGTTGTTTTTCCTTTTCACGGTTGTATCAAGTCGCGTTACCATTCTCTATTCTGTCTGCATGCAGGTAATGTCGACTGCACGACTGATGGCAAGGCCATTCAGTGATGGTCAAGTTACCTTTGGGAAGCTGACCTTATCCGGTCCCTGGTGAGTAGATTCTTGCTATTTCTCAAGTAGAGTAGTAGATTTCAGCCTTCAACGTGAACTGTCATGATTTGATCATTAACTTTGATGGAAGTTGTGCTAAAATGAGTAATACTCAATGTTTGCAGACCACTCAAAAGCAAAACACAAATCTGCTTCATTGTTTACATGATCTTTGTGTGAATGAGAAATGAGTCAGAAATAAATCTTTGAAACAGGAGGGGTTTGACCCGTGATGGTAACTTGCTCATTTGCATGAAGCCCTTGTGAATTGTATTTCATCACATGACGCACAATTACGCAGATTCTTTGTATGACGAATTTAAGATGAATTGGTAATAAACATCTCTTCTGTCTCTGTTGTCTTGTTTCCTAACAGTGGGAAGTATATGCTACATGCAAAGATGTCCATGGGAAGGTCATCCCTAATGAGTTCTGGACTCGCTGTCCAACTAAGGCCAGATCCCAAGAAAGCACAAAAACTTCAGGTGGACTACAAAAAGGGGAGTGTCTACATTGCTGGGGATCCTTTTCCAGGTTAGTATAGGGGGTTAGCATGATGACAATGTCAATGACGATGATGATGATGATGATGATGATGATGATGATGATGATGAAGATGACGACGACGACGACGACGACGACTGTGACGATGATGATTATGATGATCATGATGATGATGGTGACAATGATGATGATGATGATGGGGACGATGTTGATGATGATGGTGACAATGGTGATGGTGACAATGATGATGTTGATGATGATGATGGGGACGATGTTGATGATGATAATGATGATGGTGACAATGTTGATGATGATGGTTATGATGATGATGATGATGGTGACAATGAAATTAATGGAAAGGATTGAAAAAAAGTGGGAACATCAAGATGGTAGGGATAGCAATCATAATGATGATGAACTAATATGTTGTACAGAAATAGCAGGTTGTAAATTGTGTTATACTCAATTCAGTTTCCTCAACATGTTTTAACTGTAACAAATCAAAAACTTGATCTCCCAGATTTTGACATCTCTATAATTGCTGCTGATGAGAGCACCATGACCAACATCCCTCACAAGAAGATCTCCATGAGGCTGTGGAAGTCCGCTACCAACGATCAACACTCTGGTCCGCCACCACAGAGGGCGCTAATTACAGACATGGACAAGCCAAGTGAGGAGGATAGGGAAGGACATTTCTACTGCAGGTGAGAAACACAAAATGAAAACTCTATAAGATTACTTCTACGGACCCAACTTCTTGATGACCTAGGGCAGGCCTCCACATATACTTTTTTGTAGGTTGTCTGGCTTGAGATTTTAGGGTCTGTTTTGATAACTATTTCTTAAATTTATTCTGTTTGGTCCGGACTGGCTTTAAATTTTGTGTGCCCATGTGTCCAAGCTGCCTGATGGTGTCAATCCGTGCCTAGGGGAAATGTAAATGTGTTATCAAGCTTACAAAGTAAGATTGGATTCGTGAAGGAAGCAAAGGGCAAATCATTACATTATTAGATTTTTGCTTTCAGTATTTCAGCCAATCAAATTAGTGTGTACTGTGTAGTTGACCAGAAGAGACTCTTGCCCAGTCAGGCATGTAAGAAAAAATAATTTTGATTCATACATCAAATTTTGTAATATGTACTTTTGTATTATCTACATATCACTTTTTATTAATTATTATCTATTTATCACTTTATATCAATATATTAAAAAATTTTGGACCATAATTTGACTGTAAATTTGAGGGAAAGACGAGATGTGAAGGTAATGGAAAGTAGTCTTGAGGTAAGCACATCTTTTCTCTACCACTATACAATAACTGACAACTAAGAATTTTTATAGATAACGCAGTACCTCCATCAATTGTTTTTACTTTGTAGAAAACGAAAACTACCCCAAGAGGCCCGTATGCATTGGATCATCTTTCAAGCTTCTCTAGATCTACAGATGCTCTACTCTGAACCGGTAAGTAGGGAAAAGGATAGGGGGAAACAGGGAGGGGAGGGGGGGGGGGAGGGGTGTATTGGAGGGTAACCCTACCAAGGTAGGTTACTACCACACCTCCACTGGCAACAATTCTCCCACTGTGAATTTCCTACACCAACCAATTCCTCATGGCCGTCATGCGGCAGTCATGTGTTTCATAATGAGGGTGTCAAATTACCCCCCCCCCCTCCTCCCAGTAAGAATAGGGTTAAGGTTGTTATGAAAACTGGATACATTCTGTAATACACACAATTTCTAGAAATCATACAAGTTGTTATCAATCCTCAATTCCAGCATAGTGATGTGTGTTTTGTATAAACCACTATGAGGCGGTTTTCAAGTAAACTGGCTTCAGTGTACAATGCAATATACTTGTAGAGATCACACAAGATGTTCCCCATACCTCTGTTCGTATTTGTGATTATGTTTCTTCTGTGTTTCCTCTTGACCCCATTCAGATTGGGTTTGACATCCAGCCTGGTCCACCGGTAAAACTGATCCCAGAGATAGCCCCGCCCACTCCTACCGTCTCCAATACGCCTCGAGCACACAGCAGGACTCTCATCAAAGCTCTCAAGCTACAGCTTGTGGTGAGTCTTTTCTTTCATCCATGGCTGTACCATATTCGAGTAAACTCGTTGAAAATTGAGCCAGGGTTACTCTGGCTCGAGTCTACTGAAAATGTGTGTTATATCAAATTGAGATCAAACAGGTTAAAGTTTCTTATGCGTGGGTATATAGAGGGCAGCGCACAGATGTACGCACAGCGTAATGCCCGTTGGCTCAGTGTTATGTAGTGATTGCCAAGTTGCCTACTTTACGAACGACTATATACCCATGCATGAACATCTTTAAACAGGGATGCCATAAAACAAAATTATCTTGCTTGATTTTAAGCCCTGGCACTTGTCTGGTTCAGGCTTTTTATGGTTCATGCTTTTTATGCCTCTGTTACGAGGTAGCCAGAGGCATTATGTTTTCGGGTTGTTCGTCCCTCCATACGTACTCATACGGCCCCAGGTCCAAATCTAAGTCAATGTGCTCATGCCATTTGGTAAGCCATCAATCCTCATTACCGAGTCCCTCGGAGAGGACTTACGATCGGTCCCCTGGTTGCTTATTTACAAGCATACACATGCCTTCTTAGCAGTCAGGTGAAACCATCATCAAGTATGGGGTTCAAAGTAAGATGAGTAAACCCAAGTGTTATCCTGAGTTAAACTTCACCTTCTTTGCTCTGTGGACTGCCTTGTCATTGAGCTAATTTGACTAAATGTGAAGCTGACAAGCAAATTACTGAGGATTATCCAAAGTACTATTACATGCTAACCAATGTATGCGTTTCATTTTTTTCTTCTTCTTTGTGGTACTTGTAGGATGAATTTGGGAATTTGACCGGTAAAGATTTGACGGGTAACATTGAAGTTCAAATGAAAGGCAACAATGGAGCTGAGCTGCCAAAACTCCAAGGCAATAAGAGTATGATGCAGTTCCCGCTGGATAAAGGTATTGGCTTCATACAGGTGAGTCTAGTACAACTCCTTCCTCTCTCCCTTCCTCCATCCCCTCCCCTTCCTCATTCCCCTCCTTCTCTTGCCCCTTTCTTCTCCACCCCTCTCTCCCTTCCCTTTCTCTTCCTTCCACCCTCCCTCCTCCCCTCCTTCCACTCATCCACTTCTTCCTCCCTCTCCCCCTATCCTTCTTCCTCCTCCCCCTCCCCTTTAAAGTTACCAACCAATGATAATTACAAAGAAGACAACTGTATGTTTGATTAATGATTCATGTTCAGTTTTTAGAGTTTTGGTCACAAAATAGGTGAAATTTCTCCTGTGATAGAAATATAATAAAAATAACTTTTTTGTTAGTGACTAGTTATCGTGTAATTATTCTTTGAATAGATACAAACTTCAGATTTTGAATTTCAGTGGGCAGAACAAAGGAGAGCATATCCTCTGAAACCATTAGCAGGTTGGCTAATTCAACTTTTATTTTTTAATTCAGAACATCTCAATTCAAGAGGATACGCCAGGGCATGATGGAAGTGAGTACAAACTACACTTCACATTGAAGAGCAAGGGGCCTCAAGTGAAGCCGTACATCCAGCCATTTCTGTTTTATAACGGTAAGAACGATTTCAATATCAAAACACCTGCCTATGTTTTCTTATAATAACAATGATTATATTAATATTACTTGTTTCTTTATAGCGCTTTTACCTCACCAAAATGCTTACAGCTTTATTATTACCTCGGTCACAGGATTCAATTACTACTTTTTTTTTTACACATTACAGTTTACATTCTCCACTCCCTGGGGAGCATTCCAGCTAGTCCCCTTTTTGCCAATGCTAATCCAACCACATTGACATTCGCATCCTGACGGGTACCTAATTGACACCTGGGTAGAGAGGAGCGTTGTAGATAAAATGCATTGCTCAAGGACATAAGTGCCATGCCATGGATCGCACCAAAGATCTTTGCATTTCCAGTCAAGTGATTAATCAACTAGACTATGACACCACTACGTATGACTCACTACACATCTTTCCTGTGTGGACAATTACATTAATCATTAAATTGTATTTATTGCAATACCAGAAAATGCTATTACTTCTATTTTCTAAAGTAGAAGTAGTAGTATTGTTATCATTAGTAGTAATTTTTAGTACAGATGCAGTGAAAACTGAAAAGTTCTTGTGTTTCTTTGTGGTTGAATATTTTCACAATTTTCACACAATCTTAGATACTTCAGCACACTTCCAAAAATATTATTTATGGATTTGAGTGTTGGTAACATTTTCAATATACTAGTGAAAATCACAAATTTGAAAAATTGTTAGATATCTAGTTATTTGTTGAATGATTTAATGGAAGTATGAAGCTAGTCCTTCAAGTATTTATATGTTTTGATTGTAAGTTTTTGAAATTGCACTCCTCATTTGATGAAAATGGCACCCCTTCCCACCAAAAGTCACGTTTTGATTTTAAGCATATGAAATTGTTCTCATGATGCAAGGCAAGCTATTCTTACCAATTTTGTTGTGATTTGTTATTAAAAAAACAAACTTGGATGTCTAATTCCTGACACTCAATTTCTATACCTTGAACCGGGCATGGTGGCTCAGTGGTTAGAGCGCCCGCCTCATGAACGGAAGGTCGTGGGTTCGAACCCCGGCTGAGTCATACCAAAGACTTATAACAATGGGACCTTCTGCCTTCTAGCTAGGCGCTCAGCATATTAGATTGGAGAAGGGTAGTAATAACATATTATGTTATGCAGGGCCTGCTTGAAGAGCAGTTTCATAACTGAAGTGGCTACCCTGGGTAAATTAAACGTTATTATCATTATATTATTATATTCTATTCCTGTACCCAGATGCCAAGAAGCAGCAACGGATGTCTCAGCTGTCGAAGGAGAGAGACACACTCAGTGCTTCTATCAGGGCGTACAAATCAATGTTTGAAGGCAAACAGGAGCTTCTACAGATGTTCAAAGGTAATGGCTCACAGACAGGGGCGTGTCTAGGATATTTTCAAGATATTGGAGGGAGGCGGGTCAGGTGCCCGTTTCATAAAACTTTTTATCTTTGACAAATGATAAAATTTATATGACAAATTTTCTCTCCGCCAATCAGAAGCCTTGATTTCAGTAGCTTTGACAAGGATGAAAGAAAAAGCCCCATCCAGACCATTTGCTTATCCCCCCCCCCCCTTGAACACACACACACACACACACACACACATACACATACAAAAAACAAAAAATAAAAACGACTAGATTCTAGGACAACCTCCCCTCCCCCGGAACTATCACCTCTGAACAACCACCACAAGAAAGAGCTATAATCCCCAACAGAGTTTTTACCTCCCCCTATTGTATTTGTAGTCATTCATTATTACAAAGTTAATGAATCAGTTATTCTATAATGGGACCAATATTTGCAACACTTGAATGGAACTTTCCGTTAACAATTTCTCATCATTGACATAACTGTAGTTTTGTGCGTGGACAAAAAGAGAGGCCGGAGGTATCTTGTTAATATGCGAGTCACACTTTTTGAGTAAGAAGAGTAAGTTTATATTATTTTGAAGAAATATTGTTTTCCCTATATTTGTTGTTGTTGTAATCTACCCGTACGGACAAAATGATGAGTTCCATATTTAGTGTTCTGTTCACTTCTTGTGTGCTTTTTTGGACAGAATCTGCTGAGGAAGCTGCTAAGCATGAGATCAAGTTACGTGGAGAGTTGAGGCTATATGGAGTCCGGGTGGCACAAATAGCAACGGTACGTGAGAACACAATGTTCTGCAAATGCAGGAAACTTTCCTGAGATACTTTGAGTATACTTTGTTCAAGATATAGCATCTGAGGAACTAATACTTCAAGTTCCTCTGTTCTTGTGCTATTTCTATTATATTTGTCATTTCATTGTATATTTTTTGTAATATACTTATTCATTGTTTTATGTTTTGCATGAGAAATAAAATCATTTGAATTTGAAACTATTATGTGCAAGATACTTGGAGAATATGCATTATACATATTATTGAAATATAACAAATTTTAAAATGGGCAGACGGAAATAACAACTGAAGTAGTAATACAATACAAAGAAATTTGGAAGGGGATTGAAAGTGTAGATTAGATGGTCACTCAAATACAGCAAATATTTTTCATACAACATCAAACTGTATGAATTGACTTGTCAATACAAGATTTAAAGGAGTAAGACAATTATTTTACGATTTGCTTCTGTTTTATGTTGTAGAGAAAAGGTGCAGAAGAAATGATGATTTCTACTCAAAAGACAATGGAAGAATCGAGGAACAAACCTAGAAGGAAATGCGGGATGCCGCGATATGAGACCCGGGACGGTGAAATACTTGGAAAGGTATGTAGTTACTACAGATGTGTAGTTTCTGATTTTTGTCTTGCACCTTTTTTCATTTATATTTTCGCTTGTATTATGAATTTAAGTAGCTAACTGTTAAGTTGTTGGACCCTTTCTGATCTTTTCTCTTTTGATGTCTCTGTAACGGAAGAGGTGAATAGCCATTTGATCTTCAACCAGTTCGTCTACTACCCAATTAGTGTATTCCCATATGGTCTACACCCAGCCCATCTACTATGCACATGGTTTAATAATCATTTGTCTTCCTTATCATCTGGCCTAATGACCATTTGGTCCAATCTCCAATTAGTGTACATTTGGTCTATTGTAGTCTTAATTCCCAGTTTGTCTGATGCCCATTTCGTGTACGTACTATCGATAAGGTCTAATAATCATTTAATGATCATTATTTTGTTATGATTAAATGATTATTATACCATATGCATAGGAGACAGGCTGGGTGTTGACCATATGGGAATAGACCAATTAGGAAGTAGATAAATTGGTTGTAGACACTATGAACATGACTTACAAAGAAAGCGGACAAAATATACAGTTCCTCAGGTAGACAAAGGAACATCCCGTCACTGCTATTATGTAAAAAGTGAATATGCATGTGACACCTGTTCTACACATTTTTACATAATAGCAGTGAAGGGATGTTCCTTTGTCTACCTGAGGAACTGTATATTTTGTCTGCTTTCTTTGTAAGTTGTGTTCATAGTGAGACCAAAGGGCTATAAACCAGTAGGGGGTGGGGGGGGGGACGCCTTGAATTCCCTCTGCCAATGGTCCCAATCCCAACATTTGACAGATAAAGAGGTGTGACATGTGTAATACATAGGTTTACAATACAAAACAAAATTTATCTTGGGTGAAAACTCCCAACCCCTCCCCATAACGACAGTAAGGTATATACATGTATCTATGACTCTTTTCTAGAAATAATTGGTTTGGAGATCAATACAATTTTATTTTAAAATGACACACATTTGCCCAGGGGTCTGCAGTCATGTAGAAATATTGTAAGCGTGCGTGACCACAGGTGTTCCAGACACCCCCTAAACAAGGATTTCTTCTGAAGCCAAAATACAACCTAACTGTGGATTACGTGTGTTTTTTTCCTGAATTCACACCCTAAATGGGTATTTCACAAATGTGTACTCCCAAACAAGTATTGTAAAATTGTAACCCCTTGAGCATTTTTCATCGTAAACCCCAGCCATAAACAAGCTTGTCGGATGCTGGTACGCGAAGTATAGAGGATTCTGTATGTGTTTTTACATTAGCTAGCTGACGTAGCCGACAGTTATACATGTAGACAACCAGCTTCCCGACCAGCTTTCAATTCAGAGTTGGGATGTAGAAAATACCCCAAAAAGTGTACAGCAGAATTTTGAAAAAGTATCCTTTTTCTTGAAAATGGATGTTTTTTTAACCCCTTAATGCGGCTTCGCCCGTACTGCATCCAATCTAAAAAAAACACCCCTTTATACGCGTTTGCTTGGTCACGCACGCTAACAGTATTTATATTTGACTGAGGCCCCTGGGAACATTTGTTAACTATATCCCTCACACAGCTGAATCATTTTCAATGGACAAGTCATCTTTTAGTCTTAGTAGCAAGAAGAAAGCATTTTTTACAATCAAAAGAGACTTTAATGTTACTTGGCTATAATTACCAGTATGTAGTCCCACATATTCATTTGACCGTCTCTAACTCTATCATACTCCACAGGTAGCACACTTGGTTGAGATAGAAGAAGAGAATGATGCCTATGTGTTATCATGGCATATGGCCTCAGATATGGACTGCGTCCTCACCACCACAGTCACTAAGGCTAAGGAAGTCTTTGCTAACACAAGAGGGCGCCAACAGGTTCTACCCATCGAGTCAATCTACAAGAAGGGTCTGACTGAGTGGGACAAGTGAGTGCATACAATGTCTGTTTTTTTAATCTGTGCTTCTCTCATTCGGTAGGATAGATTCCTAATACCTTGTCAATTATGCACTGAGATGATTCTATAATCTGACAAAATTAAAACGTTCATGCACTTACAATTACGATTCTTATGTGTCAAGATATTCACCTTATTGATACATAAACCTCTACCTCTGCGTTTTAAAGTCACCTGGTGTAATAATGCATTATTCAGCTGTATTGGATACACTCTGGACTGTGTAAGATAATATGAATTGCTCAATAATCTGATCTGCGGTCAGGAAAGGAAAGGAAAGACCATACGGCAGCCGCAGGTTTTCTGTCTCCACAAATTCAAAATACGCCGTGCGGCTACCCTAACATATGTGACTGCTACAGTATGTTACCATGGGAATGCTGTTGGGGCCCTATGATTGGCCGTAGATATTTTAGACCCCACGGCCGCCGTGGTAAATTGAGGCATTAATGCGTCATGTGAACAAGCTTTTACTCCCAAAAGTCATCCTTTTTAACTTGGTTCACTATATGTTTTTGTGTTTTTTGACAGGCCTCTACCACACAAGAGAGTACCCATGAAGCATGGTCAGACACCATCAGGCAACCCTGTGTATGCAAGGCACCTTTTAAAGTTCACTGGTCATGAAGCAAATTGTAGGATAGGTGAGTAGAGATCACAAGAGATGGGAGGGAGGCGGGTCAGATGTGATTCCTTGTAAACATTAACTGTGCACAAAACCGAATATAATACTTTGATTAAAGCCCGTCTGACAAGTGGTTATCTCATCAAATCAGCTCTCAATTACCATAAGAAAAAGGGGATCATGGGGGACCAGCATTTAAAGATTAGGCATTGTTTGCTATATCGAGGGCCCAAGTAGCTAGAAGTAGGCTTTAATGCATTTACCTCCCCCTCCACCAACCCAGTCCTAGAGATAGATGGATGACGATTGTACTGAGTGTACTGTTTTTGAAATAGAAGTAGTATTAACAGTTGCATTTATTATAGTGATAGCAGTAGCAGAGCCTAGTTTATACTACAGGGGTTAGGATTATTGAATGACATTTATGTGTACCTCAAATGCCTCATATTTGTAGTGATTTTTGGTTGAAGTTGGGAATTTAGTAATTGCCTGCAGACTAATTGTCACCCAAGCATATGTCATGGAAGTCAAACTCTCTGGAGCTTTAAAATAGGGATAGGTCCAGAGCAGCTGGGTCTACATATAGCATGACAATTGGTTATTCATTGTTTTTACAATATAATTTATATATTTCCTGTTTTGATTGTATACAGCCTTCAGTCTCTTGCTTCAAGATACAGTACTCTTGGATACTCTGGATGATGCAACAGCATACAGGCAGTCGGTAAGTTCTTATATAGAGATGGTTTGTTTTCATTTTTATATTTTTGATTGTGTTTAGGGTGGAATTTATGAGCAAAGGAATCTCATATCTTTGCAAGAAAAACAAACAGTAAATGCCTCTGTTATTTCTGAAGATATCACTTTAAAATTGTCCCATATCGCCTTATTCTAGTGCTGAAATTGTACTCACTTTACTTTGAAATGCTTGTATATGTGACCCGGCACCACAAAACCAACAAAAAGTCGCAACCAGCGATTCTCCGTAATCAGCTAAAATGTCAATTTAGGTGAAAAAAATAGATTTTTGTTTTTTTGCATTTTCTGAAAGAGTGGTCTTTTCTGTACCTAGTATCAAAATTTGGAAGTCTAAAACATAGTAGAAGATGTGTTTTAAACGGTTTTTCTAGACCAGTTTTTTTCGCACAGCCTTCGGTCTCTTCCAAAATTTGATCACTTTTCCCGAGCGAAATTATCGTAGTCCGGAAATGGTCGGTCGTTGCTAACGGGTCGTGCTACGCAGGCTGTGATTGGTCCGTTATAGCAATCAGTGCGGCGCGCCATTTTGTTTGTATCCGCTTTCACATCCGAGTTCCAGATTTGCGTTCGTCTTATATTCTCCGTTAACGACTTCGAGTAGCTTGATTGTACATCACATATCCAGAATTTGTTGATCAAGAGTAGACCTAAGAACATTATTATATTTTATACATTTGAGAGTGACAAGTTGCGAAAAAGTCTACAACGTCGTTACAATGCCAGGTTTTGTACGTGAGCAGAGCCGTGGGATGGTACCGGGGTGCACCAACGCAGATGCCCGGGTAGCTCGGGCGGTCAACGAAGCGATGATGCGGGGGCTAGCTGCGGGGGATCAGGCCAACCTTACAGCTTTGCTTACTGAACACTTCGGGCAAGACAGCGACGAGAGAATTCCTGATAATGTGGTTACAAATAATTGCCCAGATGTATACAAAACAAGATAGGTGACAAGCAGTGTTATGTAAGGGGAAACAAAAAGACTCCGGGTCCACCATGAATAGGCATTGTCTAGTGCAGGTGTCTCGGCACTATGTTGCAGTTCACTTAATCTGTCCAATTACAACTCTATACATTTACAACATAATAACTTTTGAAAGACTTAAGTCCACACATTGAAACCTCAGAAACATAATGAACAGACTATGTTTGACCATCAGGCCAAATTTCAGCCTAATCTGAAAATCTCTTCATAGTGGTTGCTATGGCCTTTTGATTCACCCTTCTATTGATTTCCCTGTGGTTTGCTTGCTCCGCATGCTTGAATAGCCCCAAACTTTAAAGCTCTCTTTCTCACAATTTAATACCAGTAACCTCCCTCACCAGCTCTTTTCATTCACTAAATTGAAAGGGTTAGGAAGCTTCAATTTGGACAAGTAATATACCATTTTAATGAGGAGAACTTCTTCTTTCATAATCAGATGAAATCAGGAAAATAATTTTTTGTGACTTTTTGGTGGTTTTGTGGTGCCGGGTCACATATGGTAATGAAATTTTCTGTAAATCCTAGCTCCATCAAACATGCAGGCAATACAAGAAAGATTATAGCTGACTACATGTTCATTTGAATTGAAGAAAAAAGTATTATGGATCTCAAAGTGGAATCCATGTTTCATACCATTATTGTCCTCTGTCTTCTCCCTTCTTCAGATTGTGAAACACATCCACTGCCCCACGCTTCTCACCCGCGACGGCAACCGTATCCGTGGCAACGGAAAGTTTGGAGGATTTCAGAACCGATGCCCGTCAGATCTTCGGGGATGCGTCTTTGGGGAACCTCCTCCCAAACAGTTAGAATCACTGGAGAAGCAGATGGGTGAGTCCTCATAGAGAGAGAGGTTACAGTCTTAACTGATCAATTAATTTTCTAATTGACAATGACACCTGTCTAACGAGGCTTAAACCCATGTCTTTGATTTGCAAGCTAAATTTGGGTTGAAAATCAATTGCGACACTGCAGATAAGAGACAGGCAATTTCATCTTTGTGATTGATTGGAAGATTTGCAATCATTGTGGGTCAGCTGCAACTCTTTGATAGGATGGGCCCAGACATGCTTAATTGCAAAATCCCTGTCCTAAACAGTTAGCAAAGAGGATAAGATTACTAATATTAGCGTACAATTATTCACAAAATATAGTTTAACTGCATGTATGTTCTTCTACATTTTTTTCAGAATTGATAACGTGACTCTAGTATGCTTTATGTGAACGATTCTGTATAGTTCTCAATTTTTTTTATTACAAATTAATTCACAATTTCAATCAGATTTAGATTCAGTACCATCTGCATTAAGTATCCTTTGGGAATGTTGAATCATGAGCAAATTTACAATTTCTCTCTTAAATCCGGTAACTTTTTCTTAGATCCTTTAAAAAAATCCTTGATGTTAGCTCATGCTGCAATGATAATTATAAACCTCTAGGTCAATCAGGAACCCCATGACTTTTACAAGCCGATTGCCTGTCTGATAATCAAGATATTTATGATTGAAAATCGAAATCAAATTTAGCGTTTGCTAAACGGTTTTCATAACACTACAGTCTATTGGGGAAAACAAGTATTGTAAAACCAGTCACTCAAAGGTTTTCAATTTTTTGGAGGCACTTCTTGATCATTTTGAAGCGTAAATTCTTTAGGGCTGCAATATAACACCATATCACAGACACTGATAACACGTAGGGCCGTGCATCTCAGATTAAACATTGTTAAACGATCCCTTTAATACAATACAGCAATCCTGGAGCAGATCATGCATGCCATAAAACGCCGTGAGCAGGCTCAGCTAGAGTACAAGGTCCAGGAGGCAGCCCTAAGATCAGGGGATATGGTTACCAAGCAACGGGATTGCCAGGAAGATGAGGAACAACTTGCCCTTATCAACCAGAAACTCAGTAAGTCCCTACCATTCAGAGTTGAAATCAGTAGACCAGACTTAGTGATTGTGTTGATCAGTTAACGTGGCTTATGCTTGGGTTAACAGACTTCGTGAATATTGTTATTAATTCTGTGTCTCTTTACCCGTTCTTCCTTGATCACAGAATTGGCTGAAGATTCAAGCACAGATCATTCTCCGATTCCAATGTCCGCCACATCTTCCAACTCAAGAGGGCAGTCTACGTCCAGAGGAACAACAAGACGGCCAGCACCCTCTGTGCCGGAGAGTCCTAGAACCAAACGAAGGAAACCCTAATGGTATGACCCCTCCTTCAGCTGTGATGTGTGTGCTGCCTACCTTCAAACCACACCCCCCCCCCAATACCATTCCTGCCAATGTAGATACGTCAATACCTAAATGAAGAACAGTAAATGTCATTTGTGTGCTCTCATATTGTATATAAGATTTGTAATGGAAACCCAAATCCTTGTAAGAGTTTTGAGCACACCATCTGTATGTTGATTTATATAAGATAACAATGTTCTGGTTCTGAGTAGACGCTGTCTTTTAGTGACCTTTCCAGATATTTGCAAATGCTTGTCATTTTCCAAGCAAACCCATGGCAGCCATCTTGTTCTGAATGTTGTTTTGATGTGTGATGATGTATTCTAAAATGTGGAAAATTAAATAGAATAATGCCATTCTTACCTCATTTCCTTCACCCATTCTATAAACTACAAATGTATTTTTAAATGAGAGCCAGTTATTTTTTTCTCTCTTTATCTCTCTTGCTCTCTTTCTTTCTCTTCTTGTTTCTTTGTTTTGTTTTGTTTCTTTGAAACACATCTTTTAATGCATGATAGAATTTGTGTGTGTATGTGTGAAGTAATTGTAAATCCCAATTTATCGCGTTAACCTCAATGCATGCTTCTGTTTTATGTACTTTGACTGAGTGATGGGGTCATAGGGATGATTTGATAGTGCCTTATCTGTGTATATATCAAAGTGAAACATTTTTAGGAAGTCTACAATAATTAGAAAGGATTATCTAACATGGGGAAAGTTACAGTTATAGAACAATGATAAGATATGAATATATTGTCAGTTTTATCATCCACTAAACAAGTGGACTTTTGAGTATGACATAACAAACCAACTATTTTTACTTGCAATATTGCACATTGATTAATCGGCTTGTGTATTCAGCGGTGTGATTGACATTATTACCAAAGATAGTGGTTACTTTGTGATTCATTGTTAATGTGACTCTTTTATTTATTTAGTTTATTTTATTTTATTTCCAGGCATAGTGAAACAAGAAAAAAAAACGTACAGAGACAAAGGAAATAACAATGACACCGACTATTGCTCGAAGATAGCCCAAAAGAAATTAATTCCTGTTCAGTAGGTTCTCATCACTAGTCGATGGTTTACAAAGATATACAAACCTTTTCTTTGAAATACAAGCAATCTCAATTTATAAAAAAGCATTTAAAAGTAGAGGACAAGCAAGGAAGTGCATCGGTGCTTCACAGAAAATAAACAGGAAATAGAGGACATAATATGGAAGGAAAAAAGTGATTGTAGAGTTTCTTGAGAATACTTGATACTCCCATCAAGAAATAGTCTCTCAGCGAGTCTTCGGTTGAGAGAAATGTAAGAAAATGACTTTATCATATGGGGGGGGGGGGGGGGGGGTGAAAAATACAGAGCATTACATAATGCCTGTTGGTAATAAAACTGAATGCCAATCCTGGTGATTGACAACACCTGTTATTGGGTAAACATCAGAATGGCGTCAAATTACCCATGAGAACGCAGTTCTATGCCTCTTTAATATGAATTGTTGGAATCTGTGTAAAGAATGACAATAACCTATAAACATGTAAGAGATGCAAACCTACAATATCTACTCTGAGGTAATTTCATAGAGGTACCTGTTTGTAAATTTACTATTTGTCTATTGAAAACTGCCATTGAATGAAGCAAATCAGTATTTGTCAGATATTGTCTTGTTTGGATCCACAAGGACGGCAACACAGTGTAATATGTATACTTAAAAACATGAGCCATGCCTTTGTGCCTTTGGTTGCCATGTGTATATCTCAATTATGTTTTGATAGGTGTTTAAACTTTCTTTGCGTTTACTTTATTTTTTTCTCCATTACTGAACTTGTAGCATTATTGGTCAGAAAGACTAAAAACCTGTGTCTTCCATATTTTCCATAAATGTATTAGCAGTACCTGACACTGCAGTTTGTTTTCCTCCATCAAAACATCTGCTGAGAGCCAAAAAAGGGCATTATTTCATTTATTGCTCTCGGCAGAAGAAATATATCATGATATATGTACCATTATCTTGTGACCTGTATAGAAGGTCCACCAGTCCTCATAGGCAGGTGATACTTGATCCACAATCACTTATGCTAATGCATTTGGCTCTGTGTAGTGATGCCTTCAGTATGTTTCTTTATTTTCATTTTTTTCATGAACAATTTAAATATAGGTGTATATATATATATATATATATATATATATATCTATCCTTCTTTTATTCATATGATGAAAGATTACTACCAAACTGGGCTGCACTAACTTTCGGTACCTTTTGCCAATTCTGTATTTCTTTTATTTATATTTGTTTTGCAACCGTTGAAATGTAGAAATGTAGTTATAGACAGTGGAGCTATAATTATCTTAGGAGTCGGAGAGAGAGAAGACGCTTATATATCAGGAAGTTAGATATTGTCTGTTTTTTTAAAGCCATCAGGGTGTTGACTTCTATACCTTAAACACCTGTAGAATTAAAACCCTTTTGGTTCTGAACAGATATGTCTGCTTAGAGCCAGGGGGTGATAACTGATACCAACGTATACATAGCTACTTCCAGAGAACCTGCAACTTTTTAAAAGTCATGTCATATAGACTAAAGGCATCACCATTAGCACCGGCATACAAACTGTGTTTGGAACCCAGGACCTTCTTGTTTGGAGACCACTGGTCCATCCTCTGAGCCATCAGACCCACTGACACCATCCTCTAGCTAAGATGCTGATAATGATTCAAGTGATATATTATCCATTTTATTATCTCTTCTTCTTTTTTTCTTCATTTGGGTACCGTCTTACATTCAATATTGCATAATTATTTTTTGTACTATGATATGTCATAAGTTTATACCTGAAGATTTTGATATGGATGATGATGTTGATATGAAGACAAATATGATCTTGGTGATGATGATGATGAAAAGTAATGATATACAAGGTCATAGAACATTATGAAGAGATTGTACTGAGGAAGAATTGGTTTAGATGATATTTGAAGTTTAATCTGCATTTCCAACAACCTCCTTAACATGTACTTACAGTACTAGTGAATGTGTGTTATTAACAAATGTCTTTAATTCTATTCTTTAAGAAGAGGACAATTATTAGGATAAATGCTCTAATTCTGCGGCTGAAACTCCTTTCGTCAGCAGTTGGGCTAAAGGGTTAAACAAAGATTTTTTGTGCTATTTGATATTGATACTTTTTAAAAGCAATGCATGATTTTGTCTGACATTTTGTAAGACCGTCAAAGGAAACGTGATTTAGCCGAGATGTACATATGTTTGCTAAATGAAAAGCCTTCGTGTTTGTGAAGCGAGTTTTGATTTTGCACTGTTTGTAAATATGTTACAATTTTCAAATGAATTGATTATTTTGATCTTTTTGAATAAAGGACAATCGACCCTTTTCAAACTATTCGTTGGTTGTTGCCTTCTTGCTGTTATTTCATTTATTTCTGTGGTTGCGAACTTCGATCTGTAAAGATTAGTCGTACGGGGAGGCTGGTTGAAGACAATCTTTTAAAGTGATACTTATTTTTATTCCACTATATTCATGGTCAACTTGCCAACAGTGCGTAACACAATACCTAATTGCGACTTCGCACACAGAAGACTCGATGCGAGAATCAATAGCGCAACGAGTTACGGGACCATACTGCTACAGCTGACCTTAGATCCCGGCCCCTACTCAGTGTTATTTAGGGTACAGATATGCGTGTTCCCTCCTTTTGAAAACACCCCCTATGACCGGCGTGTAAAGTCAATTTTGTGTATGTACGAGCCGGACTTTGGTGCGTGAAAAGTACCCCTTTACCGGACATTTTGGTAATGGAGCTCTCACACTCTGCCGTGTAGGCCTACCGTCCACCTGCCGGGCTATTAAAAAAAAAAACAGAGTCCAGAACGTTGGGTTTTGAGCGAACTTGTCCCCGGCCGCAAAAAAAAATTCATAAAATTAATCTTTTCACCGTTTCGTTGCCATCTTCTGATCGTTCTCACCGGGCGCATACCGGTCGTTGAACGTGCTTCTACCGTCTTCACCGCCCAAATTGACTTTTGTTGAAAATTTTGGCCGTTTCCATACCGGGCCCATACCGGGTCTCGAACGTGTGCACCGGGTTTGTAGCAGCCACCTACCAGTCACTTAGCGTCCCCTCACCGCTCGGAGCGTCCTGTGAGCGAGTCCCCGGACTGCTGACGTTCATGACACGTTCACAACCCGCTTACAACCCGTTGCAGACGGTGGATTTTTTTTTGCCCGTTCATCACCGTTCTGTAACGGGTTATGAGCGTGTTGTGAACGTGTTCATACAGTGTGACCGTTTTCATAACGTATTCATACCGTCCTCTTGCCGCTTACTTGCGGCCGGTGCCAGCCGGCCAAAGTTTTGAACATGCCCAAAACTTTCGCCGGGTCCCACCGGGTGTAAATAAGCGCCAACGCCCTATTAACGTGTTGCCCGCTTTGATAACGAACCACCGTGTGCCCTCGCCGTTCTCCACCGTCCGCAGACATTTTCGCGCACGGTGGCACACGGTAGGCCTACACGGCAGAGTGTGAGAGTCACTTTACACGCATGCGGTCATTCCGACCCCAGAGTGGGGGGGGGGGGGGGGGGGGGGGCCTTAGATGGCGCTAGAGGGTATTTTTCGGTATTCTAGCACAGTATGGCTTTAAGCCTTCAAAGATATTGGGAGCCTGTGGATGAACTGAATTTTCATAGTCTGAGTTTGGCTGCTGTTATTTGGTGTAGGTGTACTAAAAGAGAGAAAGCGAGAGGGAGACAAAAACAAGCACCCGTTCCTACACACACACCCGCTCTTAGTCGCTTAAAATTAGAAGTACATTAGGGTAAGAAGAAAAAGGCGGTACATTTCCAAAGGGAAAATGACACTTATTTTAAAACAATTACAAAATAAGGGGTTTTGAGCCATAAAAAGTTTTTTTTTTTTAGGGGGGGGGGGGAAGGAGGATATTCCCGCCATCCCCGGTTCCTACGCCAGTGTTGTGGACGAAAAACTGTAAGGCAGTATAGAGAAAGACGTAATTTAGACGGGGATTTAAAACACAATGGTATGAGGAAATTTGTATACATATACATTAGCACCAATACGTAGATTCATCTGGTTAAAATGCGTAATTGTCAAATTAGTGAGCAAGGCACCGTTGAAAAAAAACATCAAGTGTATGGATATAGTAATAAATTCGAGAATATAATACACAAAAGCTCACGCTCCATAAGATTACTTCGAGAAAACACAAAGATAAATGTTACACAGTATCCCAAATGTGAAATAATCGTTTCAAGAGTTTTCAAGAATTCCATAAACTTTTTTTCTCTCTCTTTAAGGGGTAAGAGGACATTTTTTTTTTGTCCTAAAAAAATAAATCGCAACGACTCAGCCAGCCGCTGAATAAGCGGGGGTTGGGGGGGGGGGGGGGGGGGGGGAGGTCAGCTTTTCGGGTCACCCATTATCATTTTTTATTTTTTATTTTTTATTAAACAAAATCCAAAGGGGGGGGGGGGGGTTTCTCCAGAACGTACATATAAAAAAAAGGTAAGGGGGGAGTTCAACCCCCACCCCCCCCCCCCCCCCTGCGTACGCGCCTGGTGCTGATCATCTCAGTCACATTTTTGGTTCTCTTGTAGTCCCAGCGACGTCGCGACGTAACGTGTATTTACTGGTCAGTTGCTAAATTTTTAGAGAAAAAGCTTGATAGATATAATTTAATATTGACCAAAAAAATTCCTATGGTTATATCTTTTAATATTATGCTGAGTTAATGCATTGATTCGTTTAATTAGCAACACAGTAATTTGTCTCGTAAATGAAGCCAGGAAAAAAATGAGAATTACAATCTGAGAGAGAATAACGGGCAAGTTTAGGCGACTTTACTGCATTGTTAAAAATATTGTGGAAATTGTTACTGCTTCAGATGGATTATAAAAAGTTCATCAGTAGAATGGTATAGTAAATATTCGTTTAGCTTAGCTTTAAACACCTTAACTAGCCCTTCGAATACTCCAACATAACCGCCTTTAGACTACTGACTCCATGATGACATCCCGGGATGAAATTCTTTGCAAACTTCGACGTGTGGTTCTCGATGTCTATTGGCTCATTTCATGTCACATGATCAAAACTTTTAACCAACCGTCGAACGGCGGGAATTCTATATTTTTATTAACCAAGGGCACCAAACCACGGTATTATACCAAAATGTTTGTTAATCTTTTAACCAACCAATTGAAACTAGCTTTAACCAACCTCATTATTACCAAACCAAGGCGCTTAACACAACATTAATTTGTTGGTGTTTTTTTTTTATTACCAACCAGTTTTAATACGTAAAATGTTACCAGTGTTTTTAGAGTGTGTGTGTATGTACATTCATGTGCGTGCGCGCGCGTGTGTGTGTGTGTGTGCGTGTGCGCGTTTGTACGTGTGCGTGCGTGTGTGTATGTGTGTGCGCGTGTGTATGTGTGTGACTTTTTGAGTTTAGATGAAACTAAAGATTTAGAATGGCGAGATAATATTATACTGTATCTGTTGGGTTGACAGGTAGTTGTTATAGAATACAAATCTGTAATACTATAATTTTCATGGTGAAGTATGTTATATTTATGTCAAGATCGGGGGGGGGGGGGGGCAGGTACCAACTTTAGAAAAGGTAAAGAAAACTATTTCACTTATAAGGATGAGGAAAAGAAAATAGCCATTAGAATGGGAAAGCTGGGATTATGTCCTTTTAAATTGGGAGCAGCTTAGTATTAATTAAGATATGTTTTCCTCTCCACCGTGAGCTTGTTAGAATGTAACTGTTTTTTGCAGCCCGGTTAATTACTTACATATTTAGTATATTATTCTTGAGTTGAGAATGTTAGCAGACATCCACTGAGTGAGTAGTATGTGTGTGTGTGTGTGTGTGTATTTGTGTGAGGGAGGGGGAGCTTGGGGTACCAGTAAAATAACCTTCAGTTTTGTCATATTTTTTTTTTATATAAGTGATTAATATGTAAAATTTATTTATAAGTTATGTTTATGTACTTTTAGTTTACTCCAATTATTGTTGCTCAGTTTTATATACTGAAAATGATTTTTTGTTTGATTATGTTCATGTATGAGCAATTAATATTGAAAACGTTTATTTATTTCATTCAATTGTATGTTTATATTACACATTTGGAGGAATAAAACAAAATTACTATAAAAAAAAACTATTAAAAAAAGTGACTGACCGAGTGTGACTCTGCGTGTGCTTTGATATATGTGGCATGATTAATTTTGTTAGGGATATTATTTGGATCTTCAAAGCAGGCACGTAGGTAGAGTTTGATGTTTTTTTTTTTTTTTTTTTTGGGGGGGGGGCACATACATGTAATCGATCGAGGTAAAAAAAAAAGGGGTCTAAAAAAGTTCAACCGATCTTAGAAATCTTTTTGGGGGGCACGTGCCCCCGGTGACCCCCCCCCCCCCGTGGCTACGTGCCTGCAGTGCAAAGACCGAATTAATACCAAAATCCCAAATGTATTATTCAAACATCACACAAGCATCACGATTTTTGCACTCTCTTAAACACTAGTGTTTCCCGTTCATCCAAGCGTGGCCACAAACCACACTAAATTTTACCAAATGATACGGGATAAAACACTCTTTCATAAGATGTATAATAATTTACTTTTCATAAATGATTTTTAGAATAATTAGCAATTTTCTAGGTGTAAACTTTCTTTGGACTCACACATGTATACCCACTCTGACTACTGTATAGACACCTAGCAGAGCGGGTAGCTAGCTACATGTATCGTAGTTCAGATTCTGCCCTATTTTTTTTACAAATTTGTTATTCTTCAATCATCTATGTCCTCCTATCTTACACACATCCAACACAGGGGGTAGTGAGTACTTTTTTTTTTTTTTGGCCCTCGAAAATTTGAAAAATCGCAACCCCCCCCCCTTGAACGCCGGGGGGGGGGTGGGATTTTTCAAATTTCGAGGTAAAATTAACGTGTTTTTCCACGTTTTTTCCCCAGCGCGGAGCCCTCAGAAGCTCAGGGGTTTTAGACATCAAATTATTGTCGGATGAGCATAATTTTATACCTTATTTGTGACACTGGCAGGTCACGAATCGGTGTGGGCTGCAGGGGGCGGAGCCCCCGGAAGATCAGGGGTTTGGGGCAATAAATAACGGTCAGATGAGCATATTTTTATATCGTATTTGTGATACTGGCAGGACACAAATTGGTGTTGGGTCCAGGGGCGGAGCCCCCAGAAGCTTAGGGGTTTTATACATTAAATTATCGTCAGATGTGCATATTTTATACCTTATTTGTGACACTGGCAGGTCATGAATTGGTGTGGGGTGCAGGGGGCGGAGCCCCCGGAAGCTCAGGGGTTTTGGTTAATCAATAACGGTCAGATGAGCATATTTTTATACCTTATTTGTGACGCTAGCAGGACACAATTTGGTGTTGGGTCCAGGGGGCGGAGCCCCCAGAAGCTCAGGGGTTTTTGATTTAAATTATCGTCAGATGTGCATATTTTATACCTTATTTGTGACACTGGCAGGTCACGAATTGGTGTGGGGTGCAGGGGGCGGAGCCCCCGGAATCTAAGGGGTTTTGGTTAATCAATAACAGTCAGATGAGCATATTTTTATACCTTATTTGTGACACTGGCAGGACACAATTTGGTGTTGGGTCCAGGGGGCGGAGCCCCCAGAAGCTCAGGGGTTTTATACATTAAATTATCGTCATATGAGCATAATTTTATACCTTGTCTGTACTGGCAGGTCACGAATTGGCGTGGGGTCGAGGGGGCGGAGCCCCGAAAGCTCAGGGGTTTTGGGCAATAAACGGTCAAATTAGCATATTTCTATATCGTATTTGTGACACTGGCAGGACACTAAGTAGTGTTGGGTCCAGAGGGCGGAGCCCCCAAAAGCTCAGGGGTTTTATACATTAAATTATCGTCATATGAGCATATTTTATACCCTATTTGTGACACTGGCAGGTTACGAATTGGCGTGGGGTTCCAGGGGGCGGAGCCCCCGGAAGTCCAGGGGTTATGGGCAATAAATAACGGGGTTATATACATTAGATTATCGTCAGATGAGCATGTTTTGATACTTTATTCGTGACACTGGCAGGAAACAAATTGGTGTTGGGCAACGGTGTCGATTTGTATCCGTGGTTGGGGGGGGGGGGGGGATGATAGGTGCCAAAATATTTTCGGCAATGGATCAAAGCAACCAAGAGGTAGAAGCGTGTGGCAGGTTGCACCCCCTCCCTTAAGTTATTAACTTTTTCAAGTCACCCTCAATAAAGATAACGTTTCAGAGAATATGGGACCCATGTGGGTCCCACATGGGCTTGCAACTTGGGTTATTATCCTCACAAGCGCGTAGCAAGGGTTTTATTTTAGGGGGGGCGGTAGTGAGCACGCGAAGCGTGCGAATCACTTACAGAGCCTAGGAGGTGGGTGCAGGGAGGGGCGGGGGGGGGGGGGGGGGGGTTACCCGTCCCGCGCGGAGCGCGGAAGCTTTGATGTTTCATTAAATTATTAGAGAAAGAAGACGATTCGTTGTACCGTTCTCGACTCTTGATCCTTGTCTAAATTCAGTTTCTTTTGACGTTTCATTAAATTATTAGAGAAAGAAGACGATTCGTTTTACCGTTCTCGACTCTTAATCCTTGTCTGAATTCCGTCCCCCCCCCCTCCCTCCCGCGCGGAGCGCGAAAGCTTTGACGTTTCATTAAATTATTAGAGACATATGAAGATTCGTTGTACCGTTCTCGGCTCTTAATCCTTGTCTAAATTCAGTTTCTTTTCACGTTTCAATAAATTATTAGAGAAAGAAGGTGATTCGTTGTAACATTCTCGACTCTCAATCCTTGTCTGAATTCAGTTCCCCCTCCCTCCCGCGCGAAGCGTTGAAGCTTTGACGTTTCATTAAATTATTACGGAAAGAAGACGATTCGTTGTACCGTTCTCGACTCTTAATCCTTGTCTGAATTCCGTTCCCCCCACCCTTCCCACGCGAAGCGCAGAAGTTTGACATTTCATTACATTATTAGAGAAAGATGATGATTTGTTGTACCGTTTTCGACTCTTAATCTTTTTTCTTCCTACGTCCTCCTTTTTTTTGGCCGGCGTTTTTTTTTTTTTTTTTTTTTTTTTTTTGGGGGGGGGGGGCGACCACCTGGCTACGCGCCTGTATCCTCTCTGTCTCTCAATATCTCTCTCTCCCACTCTCTACTTCTTTTTTGCACTTTTGCGCTTCTCGCTTAACATTTAGCTCGTTGCTTTTTAACGCTGCGGCTTTGCATTTGGCGCACTGCATTTTTATGATGCTGTTTATCGAATAAATTGAATAAATTGATCAATTCCTGATGAAGCCGTATGAGCGAGAATTCAATTTATTCTTGTCTCATATACGGTTCTCTCATTTAACGTATGTATTATGAAAAGGAGATAGCAAAATGTGTATATTGATGGTCATAACTACTCTCATCGGGCTCTCACTAATTTTTCTCTTCATTTTATTTTTTTGATGGTGAATTATTGGGGGGGATGATTTTACAGGCCATCCCCCCACCTGAAATATTGGGGGGATAAATCCCCCCACCCCCCCGGGATCGACACCCATTGTGTTGGATCCAGGGGGCGGAGCCCTCAGAAGCTCAGAGGTTTATACAACAATTTATCGTCAGATGAGCATAATTTTATACCTTATTTGTGACACTGACAGGACACTAATTGGCGTGAGGTCCAGGGGGCCGAGAACCCAGAAGCTTAGGGGTTTTAAGCATTAAATTACCGTCAGATTAGCACCCACTGCCGTCCGCCTTAAGGCCCTAGGCGGGGTCCAGGGGGCAGAGCCACCGGAAGTCAACGGGTTTAAGGCATTTAATTACGGTCAGATGAGCATATTTTGATACCTTTGATATCTTTCCCCTTTTATTTCCTTCTTTTTTTTCCTTTTTCTTTTATCCTTCTTTTTTTCCTTCTTTTTTCCCCTTCATTTCCCCCTTTTTTTCCTTCTTTTTTTGCCAGGGGGGGGGGGGGGCGCCCCCCCTGTATCCGCCACTGGTGCTACCCAGAGAATACACCCGCCGTAGAAAGGGCGAGAATGAAGGTAACCTCTAACTTGGCACATTTTAGCTTTCTAAGATTCACACATATCAATTCAACTTCTTTTCAGTGATTTTCTTTGGAGTATACGTGTTTTACGTGTTCAAAACATCACCTCCCTTTATACTCCAAAGAAAATTCACCGAAAAGAAGTTGAATTGATATTTGTGAAACTAAGTTGTATATTATGAAACTTTATTTCATCTTTTACATCTAGGATATTCAATATACAACAATAGCCGTATGGCTAATTGCACTCTTCGGGCACATATATGTATAAGTACATGTACGTGGGCATGCATATTTACGACCTCCTTGTAGATGTGCCGAGAAAGGCAAGGGCTGTCTCCGGTTTAGCGTTGAGGGTGTGTTATTTTCTCAGCTGATTGGGCGCGCGACACGAAAACAGTCCGAGCATGCAGTGGACTAGTGTATATAGAGAGAGCGAGAGATCAAGATCGCTTAATATTATATCGCTATAATTTGCAAGGAACAACTTGACGACGACCATGGCAAGCTCATCGCCAACTGTGTATGTTTACGACCGTCGCAAAGGCTCTGAACCAGAAAAGGAAATCACTCTTGATGGTGTCTGCAGTTTTGCTGATTTTAAAGAGTTAATCACGAAAGTAAGCACGTCAATAAGTAGCATATATTTACACCTTTGTGTGGGTACGTTTGATGATATTCAGTGGGTGTTTTATAAAGCCTTCAAATTGATATGACGAAACAGCTCACAAGTATCAATTGTAGGCTAAAACTGATTCGGCCTTAAAACTTATTTTTTTAAATCAGAATCAAGTTTAGTTCATGAAACACCCCCTGGAAATGTTTGGTCGATGTGTGTTTGTTGTGTGTACGTGTTTATGTGGATGTTCACGTTCGCTGCGCTGATTTCTACTCTTATATTTAACTGCAAGAGCAAAATAGATAACAATATATCTGTTTAATATCCGTTCGGACAACATTACTGTACGAAAGTTGGGTAGCGTGTTCGATGGTAGTAATGAGAAACGAAACATAAGGAGTCAGTCCTGGCAGCAGAACACATCAAAATGGATATAAATACTAAAAATTGCCCGTATATTGCCAATACCATGTTCAGAAAAAAGTTTCATATACTCATTCTACCAACTTCCTCCAATATGTGATTGGTGCCGCAGGGGGGGGGGGGGAGACTGAATGCAGACAATTAGGGCTAAGAGTCAAGAACGGAATACAAAGAATCGTCTTCTTTCCCTAATATTTTAAGGTCTAAGCTTCGCGCGGGAGGCCCTTCGCGCGCTCTTTAAGTGATTCGCTTCTCACTACCGCCCCCTAAAATAGGATCCTAGCTGCACGCCTGCATTTATATACACTCTTAAAACTGAAATGCTAAATCACCATTTAAAAGGGCCGAGGAGTGACAACTCTTTCAAAATGGTAGGTTAACACTTTGAACATGCTGGATCCAACCTTTATAGTGTTGGATACAGCATGTTCAAAGTGTTAATCAACCATTTTGAAAGAGTTGTCACTCCTCGGCCCTTTTAAATGGTGATTTAGCATTTCAGTTTTAAGAGTGTAGCTATGATACTGACTAAGTTTACGAAATAATTCTTATATTTATGTCGTCGAGGAAAATGACCATTTGCGCATACGCAAGTACAATATATAGTTCATAGGAAAAACAATTTAGCCTTCGGGGTTTATAGGGTTACATTTTGTAGACACTGAGACATTAAATTTTGTCGGTAATTGGTAGCTAGTTTTGTCGGGAATCGGTGGCCTCTACACCCCCCACTGAAAAAGGTCTAGCGACGCCCCTGCTTGACAGCCCAACAATCGCACTTAAAAGAGCCTGTGAGGTAGACTACAACACTTGTGGAAATCCCCAGTTTCTTGAAATAAGCGAGTTTTCGCAACCGACGACGCGGCCTTCTACAACGCTAATCTTAGCCGGAGGTCGCAATAAGAGCGAAAACTTCCGAGTAGCGTCCAAACCCACCACGGTATTCAGCCGTATTAGCGTCGGGAGTCGAGCTAGTACGGGGTGGCGAGCTCATTTAAATATCCCGTAGTCAACAATTGCGTCGCCGTGCGAAAACTAGCTTATGATGCACGTCATATTACAATCAAGGATCCAAATGTGTGTATATAATGGTGTATATGCGTGTGTGTGTTTGGCTGATATGCCTAATAGATAACATGACACGAGCGTGTGAGAGAGAAAGGGACAGAGAGAGAGAGAGAAAGAGAGATAATATATATTATTTTACACATCTTCACGTGGAAATCCCCAGCTTTCTTGAAATACATACCCGTCGTCTGAAATAGAACAATCAAGGTGCCCAAATCATTGTTCTCCTATCGAGTTTCAATATCACCCAAAGTGAAACATGTTACCGTACTTTGCCCCGAGACCAGATTCCGATTACGTTTTGGAGTTTGGAGAAGAAAAAAAATCAATGAATTCAGAGACTGTGATTTCAAACTTGAACTTGCTAGATAGTGGTGTATATATGAAGAGCTTTATTCCAGAAGGAGCTAAATCCACTTTTGATGAAAATTGAGTCATTGATATCAGAACATTGTTCACCTAAGTACCCGACTTTCAACAAAATTATTTACATAAATTTTGTGAGCAATTATGAAAAAATGCACCTTCGAATATCACTTTTCCATAGACGCCTGTACAAAATCTGCTAAACAATTTTTTTTTTCTCTGAAGTTACAAAAATGGATTTAGCTCCTTTTGGAATCAAACTCTGGCTGTTATGCCTGAAAGATAACACCACACGAGGGGGGAGTGTGTGCGAGAGAAAAGGACAAAGAGAGAGAGAGAGAGATAATATTATTTTACACATTTTCTAACTCCCTGCTGCGAGGTACAGTACGCATGTGGAAATTCCCAGTTTTCTTGAAATACATAGTCCTACACGTCGTCTGAAATAGATCAATCAAGGTGCCCAAATCATTGTTGACGTAGCGAGTTTCATTTTCATCCAAAGTGAACTTGTAACCGTACTGTGCCCCAAGACCATAAGGCAGTTTTTTGGTTGTATATTTTGTAAAGAAATAACACATGAAAAACATACTGCTAAAATGATCTATTTCTGATTCGGAAAAAAAAATTCCGGCGGCCATCTTACAAAATAGCCCGACCGTCAGGGAGAATGTACCGAGCGGGCATTTTGAAGATAAAAAGAAGAAGAAAAAAGGGCCCCCTCCTTCCTATTTTTCAAAAAGGCAGGACGCTAAACATGTTTTTTTTAATTGCCTAAAGATGGCAACGGTTTACGTTTTGTAGTTTGAAAAAAAAATCTATTAATTCAGAGACTGTGATTTCAAACCTGAACTCGCTACATAGTGGTGTATATATATATTTTGTGAGTACACATGTCTGTTTGAATTTTCCCCGGCTGATATGCCTGAAAGATAACATGACACGAAGGGGAGTGTGTGAGAGAGAAAAGGACAGGGGGAGAGAGAGAGAGAGAGAGAGAGAGAGGGGGGGGGAGAAATAATCTATATCATTTTACACATCTTCTAACTCCACAACGCCTACGCATGTGGGAATTCCCAGTTTTTTTCATAGCCTACACGTCGTCTGAAATAGAACAATCAAGGTGCCCAAATCATTGTTCACCTATCGAGTTTCAATATCACCCGAGGTGAAACATGTAACCGTACTTTGCCCCGAGACTATATTGGGATTGGCAACGGATTACGTTTTGTAGTTTGAAGAAACAAAATCAATTAATTCAGAGACTGTGATTTCAAACTTGAACTTGTTATATAGTGGCGTGTATGTATGTGTGTGTTTGTGAGTACACATGCCTATTTGTATTTTCCCCGGCTGATATGCCTTAAAGATAACATGACATGAGCGGGGAGTGTGTGGGAGAGACAGGGACAGAGAGAGAGAGAGAGAGAAAGAGAAAAAGAGAGAGAGAGAGATAATATTATTTTACACATCTTCTAACACCCTCCTGCAAAGTAGACTACGACGCCTACGCACGTGGAAATCCCCAGTTTTCTTGAAAATATACAGTCATAGCCTACACGTCGTCTGAAATTGAACAATCAAGGTGCCCTGGATATCAAGAATTCTTGATATCCAGAAATAGGAATAATTGTTAAAACGGCTTGCCATAGACATTAGACACGCATGATCAGTGGACGTTCCCGCAATCTAAAAGGCCCTACTATCACCCAAAGTGAACATGTAACCGTACTGTGCCCGAAGACCATAAAGATGGCAACGGTTTACGATTTGTAGTTAGAAAAAAAGCACACAACTAATTCAGAGACTGTGATTTCCAACTTGAACTTGCTATATAGTGGTGTATATGTATGTGTGTGTTTGTGAGTACGCATGTCTATTTGTATTTTCCCGGCTGATATGCCTGAAAGATAACATGACACGAGGGGGGAGTGAGAGAGAGAGAGAGAGAAAGAGAGAAAGAGACGGAGAGATAATATATATTTGTTTACACATCTTCTAACTCCCTGCTGCGAGGTAGACTACAACGCCTACGCATGTGGAAATCCCCAGTTTTCTTGAAATACATGACGTAGCGAGTTTCAGTAGAGCGCTTTCGCAAAGACGACGGAAGCAAAGACGATGGGACGTATTTAGGGAACGAACGCTATCATGGCCACGTACGCTCGTGAAAATGAACAGGACAGGGAAAATTCTGGTTCGAGCATGCACAGATTGTTTTTTCGCTCGCGTTACCGTCGTATTTGCCTTCCGTCGTGTTTGCAAAAGCGCCCTAATATCACCAAAAGTGAACATGTGAAGCTATAGTCACAACCCAAAAAAGTAACGTGCTCGGCGACCGAGCGGCGAGTTTTTAGCAAATTCGCCCGGGCACCGCTGCAGCGCGCTGTTACAGGGCCTATCTCACTGAGCGGCGAATGCTTGCGAACGTTGCGAATTTGGATTCGCCAACTTTCCTGACGAATGTTGGCGAAAATCAGCGACATTAAGTAACGTTTAGCGACAATTAGCAACATTTGAGCGAATGTCTCCGAAAGTGTTTGCGAAAGGCAGTTGGCGACTATTAGCGACTGTAAGCAAATGTTAGCGACAGTTTTTGCGAAGATTAGCAACTATTTGCCAATCCTTTGCCACTATTTGTGAACGTTTAAGACCTTTTGCTAACTACTGGTACTCAATGGGTCGATTTTATAAAGGAACCATATGGTAACGTGGTCGCTAGCTTTGGCGAAACACAGAGAACTGACGAAAACAAAGAGCAAAACCGTTTAACAACCGTTTGCAAAGGCTTGCAGCTGTTTTGCAAACGCTTACAACTGTTTGCAAACGTTTGCGGAAAAATAAATTCGCAAAGAAATTTTGAACATGTTCAAAATTTCTTTGCGACAAGAAAAACTGTTTACAACAAAGAAAACTGTTTGCGATCTTTCTTGCAACCTTTTACAACATTTTACAAACTCTGGCGAAACCCCAAATTCGCTACGTTTGCAAGCATTCGCCGCTCAGTGAGATAGGCCCTGTAGGTATTTATTCCTTGAAATGCTAGAGCGCCGTATGGCAGCCGTGCTAAAGCCAGGGTAATAGGAGGGTCAAATCTGACTGACATGAGCGCTATACAAGAACCCACTGTTATTATTATTAGGTGATACGTAACGAAGTCTACGTATCACCTATTGATTTCGTCAAGATTTTCTTTATTTATTTATTATTCTTCCTCGAATTTGTTCGCAGGATATCTCAAGACTGAATAAAGCTATTGTCATGAATCTTTCACTGTTGATAGATCTTAGTCTAACTTAGAACTGTGTGACTTTTCAGTGACTCAAAATTATCGTGACGTCATCTGAGCGCCATTTTGTGAAAATCAACTTATGATCATATCTTCATAACAGAAAGCCATTTCTCATTCATATTTGTCATGATCAAGGTCAATATTTGTCGGGTCAATTTCAGATCAATAAATGCGCGCAAAAATGCGCGTACGCGTAGGTGCGCGCGTTAATGCGCGCGTAAAATTTAAAATTGCTCAAAATCGTCTTAAATTTTTTTTGCATACGTTTCAGGCCATCATAAGCATTTCATAAAAAATCGCGCAAAACACGCATTTTTGGACGTTTTCGTTCGTCACGGCCGAACGAAAAATAATTTCTCTGCAAAAGCTTTTGACCGAATATTCCTCATAATTTTCCGAACAATTTGATACCAAGTTTATCTCTTTATCACTATTAATAACGGAATGAGCGTCCGTTCAAGATAACCGTCCGCACGCGCGATTTTTGTATTACATAGCGTATATGGGCAAAAACATGCCTATAAAAAGTCCATTTGGATGAATAAGGACTGCCAATTTGTTTTCATATTTAGATAGAGTATGAGTCAAAGGTATGATTTCATATCTCATTTGGCCATTAAGTACATCTTGACGTCATCATAATGGCCTTGGAAGTCAAAAATACAAAAATGCATATTATGACGTCATTATGTTTATGGAAAATTTAGTGTATTTCTCTTAATATTCATCGATTCTCTTCTAGATTTTAATATGTTGTAGCCGAGGCAATCGTCTTCGAGATCGGTCAACACCAATTTTCATTTAAATGATGTCATCATAGTAAAAAATTCAATTAAAGGCCACATGTCAAAATTTTCGTCATTTGCGTGTTATGTCTATGGAGGGTGAATTTTGTCCACACTATGAATCTACATCGCATCCATCTTTCAGCACTATCTCGCTCATTTGTGCTTTGTTTTCTCCCAAATTTGGATATGTTATAGCTGAGACCATGGGCTATAAAAAAGGGTGACTTTGTTTTTTAATCAGATGTTGGGATCATGTTAAAATTTTCGATCGAAAGTTGAAATTGCAAATTTTGAAGGAATCATTAGGTGATACGTAACGAAGTCAACGTATCACCTTTTGATTTCGTCAAGATTTTTATCATTAGGTGATACGTAACGAAGTCTACGTATCACCTTTTGATTTCGTCAAGATTTTTATTTATTTATTATTATTATTATTTATTCTTCCTCGAATTTGTTCGCAGGATATCTCAAGACTGAATGAAGCCATTGTTATGAATCTTTCAATGATGATAGATCTTAGTCTAACTTAGAACTGCGTGACTTTTCAAAGACTCAGAATTATCGTGACGTCATCCAGGCGCCATTTTGTGAAAATCAACTAATGATCGTATCTTCATAACGGATAGTAATTTTTCATTCATATTTATCATGATTAAGATCAATATCCGTCTGGTCAATTTCAGGTCAAAAAATGCGCGCAAAAATGTGCGTACGCTTTTGTCCGCGCGTTTACGCGCGCGAATTTTTTTAAAATGCTCCAAATCATCCCAAATTTTTTTTACATACGTTTCAGGCCATATGGAGCATTTGATAAAAAAATTACGCACACGCGCATGCGCGCGCATTTTCGCGCGTACTGGCATTTTGCAACATAGAATCGCCGATTTTTTTCTGTCATCGTATTTGGCACATTTTTTCAAGCATTTTGATAATTTGTTCACCTTTTAATAACGCAATGAGCGTCCGTCAAAGTTGACAGCACGCGCGGATTTGCGTTATCTTTATCCACAATACATGGGCAAAAACATGCCTATACAAAATTCATTTTAACTCTTCAGAATAGATAGGAACTCCCAATATTTTTTCATATGTGGATAGATTATAAAAAAGGAAATATGATTTCATGTCTCATTTGACCCTCAATTAAATCATGACGTCATCATAATGGCCTCCGAACTCAAAATTTTAATTTGCATATTACGATGTAAGCATATTTTTGGAAAACTGATTGTATCTCTGTAAATATTGATTGATTTTGTTTCAAATTTTGATATGTTCTAGCTGAGACAATTTTCTACAAATACAGTGACACAATTTTTCATTTTGACAAAGGCATCATGGCGTAATCTTGCAATTAAAGGAGGCATGTCAATTTTTTACATTTTACGTGCATTCTCTATGGGACATGACTTTTTCTCAAAAGTGGATTCTACATTCTTGTCTTTCGCGAGCAATATCTCCGTTGTTTTAGCTTTGTTTACGCTGATATTCGAGTATGTTGTAGCTGAGACAATAAGCTATCACAAATGTATCATGTATTTTTCGATCAGATGCCGGGATCATGCTTATATTTCACTTGCAAAGTAGGATTTCAGAATTCCATTTCCCGTTTACGTGTAATCGCTATGGGAGATGTTTTGGTATATCGGTAACGCACTTGACTTCCAACCTCGAGATCCCTGGTTCGAGTCCGGGTGTCTCCAACAATTTTTTTCTTCACTTTTTTTTCCTTTTGACCTTCACTGTACCATCTCCTTTGATTATTTAAACACGTAGAATCGCAAATAATGTCATAAACAACCATTTTTACTTTATTATTACCCTATTTTCACTTAATCCATTACTTTTTGCGTGTAATCCCTATGGGAGGTGACTTTTTCTCAAATCTGGAGTCTACATTCCTGTCTTTTGCGAGCAATATCGCCGTTATTTCTGCTTGGATTTTGTTGATTTTTGAGTATGTTGTAGCTGAGACTATAGGCTATTTAAATCAACCCTCATTTTTTCAATGAGATGTCATGATCGCGCTCATGATCATGATCATTATCATCATGATCATCATTATCATAATGATGATAATCATTTATCAATTACATTTTCATTTCTTTGAATAAGATAAAACCGTCAAAGGTGTTCTTCATGATGTAAATTAGAGTCAAATGTGTAACTGGTTACTGCACAGGGTCAAAGGTCATATATTGTTTCAATCTATCTTCCCTAGATCCATGATGATCAAGGAGACACAATTAAATCTTGACATATGAATAGATCATAATGGGAGAAGCATATAAATGGGAGAAGCATTTTACAAAATAATATATCGTGTAATGCATTATTCGTTATGTAAACCATTATCATACGTATCACCTAATTCGTCTAAGTGACGAATTAAAGTCTAGTTATTAGGTGATACGTAACGAAGTCTACGTATCACCTATTGATTTCGTCAAGATTTTCTTTATTTATTTATTATTCTTCCTCGAATTTGTTCGCAGGATATCTCAAGACTGAATAAAGCTATTGTCATGAATCTTTCACTGTTGATAGATCTTAGTCTAACTTAGAACTGTGTGACTTTTCAGTGACTCAAAATTATCGTGACGTCATCTGAGCGCCATTTTGTGAAAATCAACTTATGATCATATCTTCATAACAGAAAGCCATTTCTCATTCATATTTGTCATGATCAAGGTCAATATTTGTCGGGTCAATTTCAGATCAATAAATGCGCGCAAAAATGCGCGTACGCGTAGGTGCGCGCGTTAATGCGCGCGTAAAATTTAAAATTGCTCAAAATCGTCTTAAATTTTTTTTGCATACGTTTCAGGCCATCATAAGCATTTCATAAAAAATCGCGCAAAACACGCATTTTTGGACGTTTTCGTTCGTCACGGCCGAACGAAAAATAATTT
This sequence comes from Strongylocentrotus droebachiensis, assembly GCA_035222895.1. NCBI lineage: Eukaryota > Metazoa > Echinodermata > Echinoidea > Camarodonta > Strongylocentrotidae > Strongylocentrotus > Strongylocentrotus droebachiensis. The sequence continues at coordinate 57,639 of JAVYIG010007086.1, forward strand.
CTCTGCAAAAGCTTTTGACCGAATATTCCTCATAATTTTCCGAACAATTTGATACCAAGTTTATCTCTTTATCACTATTAATAACGGAATGAGCGTCCGTTCAAGATAACCGTCCGCACGCGCGATTTTTGTATTACATAGCGTATATGGGCAAAAACATGCCTATAAAAAGTCCATTTGGATGAATAAGGACTGCCAATTTGTTTTCATATTTAGATAGAGTATGAGTCAAAGGTATGATTTCATATCTCATTTGGCCATTAAGTACATCTTGACGTCATCATAATGGCCTTGGAAGTCAAAAATACAAAAATGCATATTATGACGTCATTATGTTTATGGAAAATTTAGTGTATTTCTCTTAATATTCATCGATTCTCTTCTAGATTTTAATATGTTGTAGCCGAGGCAATCGTCTTCGAGATCGGTCAACACCAATTTTCATTTAAATGATGTCATCATAGTAAAAAATTCAATTAAAGGCCACATGTCAAAATTTTCGTCATTTGCGTGTTATGTCTATGGAGGGTGAATTTTGTCCACACTATGAATCTACATCGCATCCATCTTTCAGCACTATCTCGCTCATTTGTGCTTTGTTTTCTCCCAAATTTGGATATGTTATAGCTGAGACCATGGGCTATAAAAAAGGGTGACTTTGTTTTTTAATCAGATGTTGGGATCATGTTAAAATTTTCGATCGAAAGTTGAAATTGCAAATTTTGAAGGAATCATTAGGTGATACGTAACGAAGTCAACGTATCACCTTTTGATTTCGTCAAGATTTTTATTATTAGGTGATACGTAACGAAGTCTACGTATCACCTTTTGATTTCGTCAAGATTTTTATTTATTTATTATTATTATTATTTATTCTTCCTCGAATTTGTTCGCAGGATATCTCAAGACTGAATGAAGCCATTGTTATGAATCTTTCAATGATGATAGATCTTAGTCTAACTTAGAACTGCGTGACTTTTCAAAGACTCAGAATTATCGTGACGTCATCCAGGCGCCATTTTGTGAAAATCAACTAATGATCGTATCTTCATAACGGATAGTAATTTTTCATTCATATTTATCATGATTAAGATCAATATCCGTCTGGTCAATTTCAGGTCAAAAAATGCGCGCAAAAATGTGCGTACGCTTTTGTCCGCGCGTTTACGCGCGCGAATTTTTTTAAAATGCTCCAAATCATCCCAAATTTTTTTTACATACGTTTCAGGCCATATGGAGCATTTGATAAAAAAATTACGCACACGCGCATGCGCGCGCATTTTCGCGCGTACTGGCATTTTGCAACATAGAATCGCCGATTTTTTTCTGTCATCGTATTTGGCACATTTTTTCAAGCATTTTGATAATTTGTTCACCTTTTAATAACGCAATGAGCGTCCGTCAAAGTTGACAGCACGCGCGGATTTGCGTTATCTTTATCCACAATACATGGGCAAAAACATGCCTATACAAAATTCATTTTAACTCTTCAGAATAGATAGGAACTCCCAATATTTTTTCATATGTGGATAGATTATAAAAAAGGAAATATGATTTCATGTCTCATTTGACCCTCAATTAAATCATGACGTCATCATAATGGCCTCCGAACTCAAAATTTTAATTTGCATATTACGATGTAAGCATATTTTTGGAAAACTGATTGTATCTCTGTAAATATTGATTGATTTTGTTTCAAATTTTGATATGTTCTAGCTGAGACAATTTTCTACAAATACAGTGACACAATTTTTCATTTTGACAAAGGCATCATGGCGTAATCTTGCAATTAAAGGAGGCATGTCAATTTTTTACATTTTACGTGCATTCTCTATGGGACATGACTTTTTCTCAAAAGTGGATTCTACATTCTTGTCTTTCGCGAGCAATATCTCCGTTGTTTTAGCTTTGTTTACGCTGATATTCGAGTATGTTGTAGCTGAGACAATAAGCTATCACAAATGTATCATGTATTTTTCGATCAGATGCCGGGATCATGCTTATATTTCACTTGCAAAGTAGGATTTCAGAATTCCATTTCCCGTTTACGTGTAATCGCTATGGGAGATGTTTTGGTATATCGGTAACGCACTTGACTTCCAACCTCGAGATCCCTGGTTCGAGTCCGGGTGTCTCCAACAATTTTTTTCTTCACTTTTTTTTCCTTTTGACCTTCACTGTACCATCTCCTTTGATTATTTAAACACGTAGAATCGCAAATAATGTCATAAACAACCATTTTTACTTTATTATTACCCTATTTTCACTTAATCCATTACTTTTTGCGTGTAATCCCTATGGGAGGTGACTTTTTCTCAAATCTGGAGTCTACATTCCTGTCTTTTGCGAGCAATATCGCCGTTATTTCTGCTTGGATTTTGTTGATTTTTGAGTATGTTGTAGCTGAGACTATAGGCTATTTAAATCAACCCTCATTTTTTCAATGAGATGTCATGATCGCGCTCATGATCATGATCATTATCATCATGATCATCATTATCATAATGATGATAATCATTTATCAATTACATTTTCATTTCTTTGAATAAGATAAAACCGTCAAAGGTGTTCTTCATGATGTAAATTAGAGTCAAATGTGTAACTGGTTACTGCACAGGGTCAAAGGTCATATATTGTTTCAATCTATCTTCCCTAGATCCATGATGATCAAGGAGACACAATTAAATCTTGACATATGAATAGATCATAATGGGAGAAGCATATAAATGGGAGAAGCATTTTACAAAATAATATATCGTGTAATGCATTATTCGTTATGTAAACTATTATCATACGTATCACCTAATTCGTCTAAGTGACGAATTAAAGTCTAGTTATTATTATATTGCTCCGGCTATCTCATTTTCGCTCGATGGACGTATATAGCAGACGGCAATCGGCGGATTAGACGACACTTGGTAGTGAATTTGTATGTGAGATTGCTTTCGGGAGGCGCCTGCTCACTTTTCACTCGCCGCCCCAAATACACTTGGTGCCCAGGCGTTCGCCACCCGGGCACCGACCCAATCGAGCGTTCGCCGTCGAGCGATTTAGGTCGAAAATCGGAACCGCTAGCTCAAAGGCTGCCGAGCGGTCACCGCCCGGTCGCCGCTGGGAGATCAGTGGGTCACTGGGCGGCGAGTTCAAAATCGGTCAGCGTCTGGGCAACGCCAGCTCGGCAGCGTTTGACCTAACGGCTTCGATTTTTGACATAAATCGCTCGACGGCGAACGCTCGATTAGGTCGGTGCCCGGGCGGCGACCGTCCGGGCTCCGAGCGTTTTTTTGGCGTACGAGACACCCGCAGATGCCCCGCCGATCACCGGCCAGCCGCCGGGCAATTTCTTTAAAATTAGCCGGTGGTCGGTGGGAGACTGCCGGGAATCGGTGGGTCATCAGTTGGTCACTGCCGGGACGCCGCGCGGAGAAACTCCTCGATTTCGCCCATTTTTGAACTAAAATCGACCGGCGACCGACGGGAAATCGACAGGGCACAGCCCAGGCATCGCTGGGGCTCTACAGCCTGCTCGACTTCTCCAAAATCGTTGGGCGATGCGTAAATTCCAGCGGCGACCGAGCAGGCTACAAATCGGTCGGTCGCCGCTCTGAGTTGTGACCATAGCTTTACCGTACTCTGACCCAAGACCATAACGATGGACAGGCGCGGATCCAGGATTCCTTAGGGTTGGGGGCCCGAATTTGAAATTAATTTGAAATTTAGTGTGCTGAAATTTGAAAATCGTGCAGCTCAGGGGTTTTGGGTGATAAATTATTATCAGATGAGCATATTTTGATACTTTATTTGTGACACTGGTAGGACACAAATTGGTGTTGGGTCCAGGGGGCGGAGCCCCTAGAAGCTCAGGGGTTTTATACATTAAATTATCGTCAGATGAGCATATTTTGATACTTTATTTGTGACACTGGCAGGACACAAATTGGTGTTGGGTCCAGGGGGCGGAGCCTTTAGAAGCTCAGAAGTTTATACATCAATTTATCGTCAGATGAGCATAATTTTATACCTTATTTGTGACACTTGCAGGTCACGAATTGGCGTGGGGTCCAGGGGCAATGCTCCCGGAAGCCCAGGGGTTTGGGGCAATAAATTACGGTCAGATGAGCATATTTTTATACCTTATTTGTGACACTGGCAGGTCACGAATTGACGTGGGGTCAAGGAGGCGTAGCCCCCAGACGCTCAGGGGCGTAAGGCAATATATTACGGTCAGATGAGCATCCAGGGGCCCGCCTTATGGCCATTGGTTGGGTTCGGGGGGCAGAGCCCCGGAAGCGTAGGGCTTTAGGCATTTAATTACGTCAGATGAGCATAATTATACCTTATTTGTGACACTGGCAGGTAACTAATTGGCGTGGGGTCCAGGGGGCGGAGCCCCCAGAAGCTCAGGGGTTTTAGGAATTTTATAACGGTCAGACAAGCGTGCAGGAGCTCGCCTTAGGGCCCCTTGTGGGGTCGAAGGGGTGGAGCCCCGGAAACTTAGGGGTTTTAGGAATTTAATTACGGTCAGATGAACATATTTTATTACCGTATTTGTGACACTGGCAGGACACTTATTGGCGTGAGGTCGAGGGGGCCGAGACCCCAGAAGCTCAGGGGTTTAAGCATTAAATTACCGTCAAATTAGCATCCAGCCGTCCGCCTTAGGACCCTAGGTGGGGTCCAGGGGGCAGAGCCAACGGAAGTCAAGGGGTTTTAGGCATTTAATTACGGTCAGATGAGCATATTTTGATACCTTTGATATCTTTCCCCTTTTTTCCCCTTTTCCCCCCTTTTTTCACCCTCCCCCCTTTTTCCCCCTTTTTTGTTTCCCTTTTTTTCGAGGGGGGGAGGGGGGGGGGGGAGGGGGGGGGGGGGGGCTGGGGCCCCGGCCCCACTGGATCCGCCACTGACGATGGCAACGGTTTACGTTTTGTAGTTTGAAAAAAAAATCAATTATTTCATCAGAGACTGTGATTTCAATATCCAATTCTGAATTCCCAGCTATACAGTGGTCAGTGCTAAACCCAAATTTGGGAGCTTCTAATTAAAAAGTTAAAACTTATGTGACCTTGAATCATACACCATGGTAAAGAGTAGCTTGCAGGTACTTATATGCCATTAAGTTACCTCTTTGCTTGTCTACTTTGTATAACTCTGCCGAACTGATTTGTACAGTCATTAATGGAAAGCCAATGCCTTTGTATGATGTGTATTAATATTTAAATTAGGTCTATAAGTTGTGATTATTTTCTTTTATCATGTGTTTTTTCTTCACCCTCTACTCTTTTTGGTCTTGAAACTTTATTATAAATGATTGGTCAATATCCTTGTGTCTTATGTAAAAATAAAGTTGTTTGAACAAATCAATAAGTCTTTTGTGCACGTCATGTAATAATTGGGTTCATATTTATTGTGCTAGTGTCCCATTATAGTTATACAATGATGTATCCTACCCAAGGGCCGCGGCGATCCCGGGGGACGGACGGGCGTCCCCCCTAAATTCATTGTCCCCCCTGAAAATTTGAAAAAGTGTAAACAAAAAATTCATAGGAAATACTGACTAAAGGCTGCAACTTTTAGGCTCTGGAGGGCCCAAGAGTGCAGCGTTTAGACAAATAAAAACGAAAAACTTTTCTCACTCGGTAGCTACGCTGCCTCGCATAATTCAAACGTAGTTTATATCTAACTCGATACCAGTGAATAATTTACATATATTGCTGAAATGGCATGATATTTCCTTGAGCATCCGGGGGCTTTGCCCCCTGCCTGCTCATCTGACCATTATTTAATGCGTAAAACCTCTGAGCTTTTCGTCCAGGACACTCTACTTTTACGGCATTGATTAAAGTCACGGCTGAATTGTTGAAGGCTAATGATGAGGGAAATTAACCGATGCAGTTTCTGCCAAACTAACAAGAATCGGGATCAACGGGACCTTTCTCACATGGTTTATAAACTACCTTTCAGATCGGAGAATTGTTACTTGTATAGGCACCTGTATTTCCGAAGAATTATTTATTGAGCTTGGGGCACCCAAATTATTTATTTTGGTTCCATTGTTATTCATAATTTTCATCAACGATTTAACCTCAGTTTTTCATTCATGCAAACCTTTATTTGTACGCAGATGGCACCGTGACTTACTTTCCCCATGGTTCTGTACGGATTCAGGGCACTTTAATCTTGAATTATCTTTTCATTCCATTTGTTTTTATAGGAGTTTGGAATCCCATATGATGGAGAGTTTGTCATTGCTACCACCAACAGAGATGAGATCAATACAGATGAAACTTATGGTAAGCTGTTTCACGCAACCTACAATTCTCCAATACCCCCTTTTAGTTAGATACACCGACGGCTCCAACAGGGAAATGGTGTTCACCTGAGTAGAATGTGATGCTAAAACCGATACCACCGTCTAATTTTTGAAAATTGGTACCCAAAGTGCCCACATCTTATGTTTTAGGGGCACACCAGTGTTTTTATGTATTTCAAAAAAAATATTTTAGCCGAAAATGTTCCTTGGTGTAGAAAAAACCCCGCTATCATTAATGTAGTGACATATGGTATAGGTACAGAAAACCACAAGGCCCCGGAGTTGCTCCAAAAATGGCCCAAAGGACCAGCAACTCTAGACAGTCAAATGAATTGCTTTAAAATATTTTGGGGGGTAATTGGGTCACATTAAATGTTCTTTTTCGGTATCAAAATATAATGATACCACGGGGTATGAGGCTTTGATAGCCCAAATGTCTCGGGTTCACAAACCTAATTTTAAAAGCCCAAATGTAACAAATGATAAAAAGTAAAATACATTTTCTTTCTGCATACTCTTCGAATAAAGAATTGGCTGTGGTGAAGAAAAGCAGTTCATTATGATTTAATTAGTAATGTTATTCAGTACAGTGACACTAATTTGCGGGTGTATTGTATTCAATGTGGGGCTAGCAATCAGATGTATAAATAGTTAATTTGCTGATTTATCATGAATTATGACCTAATACAGTAATTATAATAGTCTAACCAGACAGGGAGAACCTTATTAGCGCCTAATTATCGAGTCATTCATGACTCAGGAATGAATCATGAATGAATCCTTAACGACTAATTAGCATTAAACAAAAGCTCTTTTGACTGATTTCGTCTTGTTACCCTTCGATTGTCAGAAGAGAGGAAGTTTTTTAGGGCTGCAATTTGATGATTTTAATTAATCGTCTTGCTTGTGATTGGTTAAACAAGAATTTACTCGGTGTTGATTTGTCAATTAATTAAAAGAGTGTGTTGCGATTATGCTATGTGTGTGGTGAATGGGGCGTGTAGTGAAGAGAATACATATTGGTGTCGAGGAAAGGCAACACATTCAGCACTGGGACTTCAAACCGATCCTTAAAGAGCGCCTACAACATACCACACGTACCACTTGCTCACCGAAGAAGTCCATCACTTCAGCCACCACCAACGACATTGCTAAACACGCCTAAGATCAGGATGATAACAGAGATTCACGCCACCAATGTCTTGCGCCGGGCCAGTTGTTCACTTTCTCCCGTGGAGCCGAAGATGCTAAAATCAATAACCCCTACGTGAGCTTGTGAAACCCATTTAATTGAATTTGTTTACTATCAAATAATCCAGTCGATTGGTGGGATAAGAAATTGGAAATATTATTATTATCATTTGTTTGGTTATGTTTTCCCCATTTTTTGAAGGTGTACTTTTTACCTTAAGCTTCGGTCACAAATGCCATTACGAACTGCTACGAACGCCGTACGAACGATTTTCAGACAGTGGAAATTCGGGAAGACAATGGAAAAATAGGGAGATTCGTACGAAAAATTAATTTCTTTCTCGTAAAGTCCAATAAATAAAAATACAATGTTTGATTTGATTTGATTTGATTTTCTTTACTAACAGCAATACAGTAATACATTTCATACAATGTGTTTAAATATATAGGAAGAGAAACTATTGGTTGGTAAAAGGGGCCAGATAATGTGCTAGTCGAGCCTAACACTTTAAACAGCTTAACAAAGTATTTTGTTCAAACCGGTTCAGAAAACGTAACGAAACAAAAATAATGAATTTACTAATACAACCAATACTAAACAGAAATAAGACTACCTAATGATGTCTTACAATATACAAAGTGATAATGTAAAATATAATTTGTGTGCATTTGCAGATTATTGAACTTGATATGTTATTCACGATTTGTTCAATAAATAACTTTTAGAGAATTGAAATCTATTTCTAGACCTTGTTAATATGACATTAGTAGATAATCTATTCCAAACTTCACTGGCCACAAAAGACAATTTAAATTGGCCCTGTGTCGTTCTATATTTTGGAAGACGTAATTGTCCTCTTTTTTTGTCTTGTAGAAGAGCTATGCTCTATAATGTCACAGTACTCTATATCAAAATATGAGGCAAAGTGTCATTGACTAGATCAAACAAAGTAGAAATTGATAAATCATGTTAATTATACACATTTAGGATTCGCAAACTTTTAAACATTGGGGCTGTAAGAGTTCTTCATTCAGTAAATGTTAATTGCACGAACTGCCATTTTCTGTGAATACAAAATACTTCTTAGGCTAGCCTTATCAGTGCTTCCCACACCTCTATTCCGTAAGAAATGTGTGGTAGTATAAATGCTTTATATAATATCAGAGTACTGCTATATACAAAATGTCGCAATCTCGATAGCACATATTTTCTTTCTAATACACTGTTTACAAAACGAATTTGACAATTCGAACAAAAACAATCAATGTGAACCCCAACATAAATGGCAACGTCAATCTCTTAAATATTCTCACCAGCAGTTTTCACCATTCATACCTATTTTTTCCTCCTACTACCCATTAACACGAAATTAGTTTTCATTGAATTAATTGTTTTTTAGTTTTTAGCAAATTTATTTTTTAGCAATGTAACACTTATGTATCTTCTGTATGTTGTTATTCACTTCGTTGGGATATAGGTGAGGGCGGTTTGCGGACTATAGTTATTTGGTTAACTATGCGCATAGCCTGGCAGCACAGCTGGGTGCACCCAATGTTCATGTATTTTTTGTTTGATTAGCTATTAATTAAATATTTCAATTCTGTATTTTGATATCATGTGTTTTCTGCCAAAAAAATAAATATTTTAATATATATGATCTCGTAAAGTAGCGGATTCTTTTGTCACCCTGGTTGGTGATTGAATAAATTGACCCAAGCCTATGCATTGTAATGATGTCAAAAACTCTTCTACTGTGTTTTCTTCATTCAAAGAATTAATATTGAAGTCACCCCAAAATACACATTTATGATTATCTACTCTAAGTTCTTTAACCCACTCAACAGATCATCTTACATTTGTATTCGGTTCTCTATAGATGATCTTAACCGTAAATGTTAAATTATCTGTAATATTAATTTGCAACCGAAGGGATTCCGCCCGAATGACGCGATATTTAAGACGCATGTACACTGTAAAAAAATAAAAGTCGAAATAACTCAATAAAATTGAGGAAAAGAATTGCCTTATTTTTATTAAGTAAATATTACCTACGGCATCTTAAGTAGAATTTACTTATTTTGCTGAATACATTTTTACTCAGTTAAATCGAGTTACATTAACGTAAATAATTTAAGTATTGTAATCATTTTAGATAATTAAAAAAAAGCTATGATAGGATTACATATTGCACGATTTGGTACCCATCTAATCTAACAAGTAACATCCACTAATCATTCACTACTTCTATTTAAGATGTAACCGTATATATATATCTACCACCATCACAAACTATTACATACGCTTCAATTCGACACATGACATATTGAAAGGCTCCAAATTGTATATATACTTGATCGTATCATCTTAAAAGGAAAATTGGTTGACAATTTCCTGAAATATCAAGTTTTTATTTGTTTTGAACTGGGTAACAATTGAAAATTGTCTTGTCTTTGCTTAGCCATGTTAAATCAATTAGTAAATGTTTTAAAGTCCTTAAATTTTCATTCAACCACAAAAAAGAATTGTTTTATTTAAAAAAGAGTTTAATTTGGTCTTAATGAATATTCATAAATTATGTAAATATTTCTATTACGCACTGCATCGGTCCTTACTTTCAAAAGATAAGATCAATCAACATAAATTGTTTGAGTAATACGTATAATTTCTGATTTTGAGTTAAAATTACTAAATTAATACAAGCTGAAATTACTTAAAGTTCTTATGTATTTGATTTCACTTAAATATTCCACGTATGTTCTACTAAATTGAAAGTTTGAGTCAGCAAGACTTAAATTTAGTGCGTAAGTGGCAAAACTAATGTTTACAAGTAAATTCTACATGGAAAAAAAAAGTAAAAATTACCAATGAACAAATTATTTTTTACAGTGTACTTAAAGATGTATTGATATATGCTCCAACTCCTCCGCTTGAATCACCCTGGCGGCAGTATACTTCTAATGAATATCCTTCCAAACTGAATATTGATATGTTGGATAATTGTTCTTGCTGGGTTTCTTCCCATGTTCACATATAAAGCATTTCTGGCCTCCGAGAAACATAGGATTCCCACCCAGATGGGTGATTTTGTTGGAAAATACATTAGCCGTTTTCACACAATGGCAATTTTGGTCTGCGTAAAGGTCTTGTATAGAGCTAGTCTGTGTAAGTAGGGTAATGTCAGCGTAAATGTGGATGTAATATTCAATATTATGTTTTGGTTTGTTTTCTATGCATTGCACAATTATTTTTAGTCATTTTTTTAACAAAGTGAACTTTAGAAATAATAAATATCGGTAAATCGTCAGAAATATCGTAATACAACAGGCCATTTGTAAAATTGTTATGAGCTACATTCGAAAAAATATTGTCAATGAGAGTTTGAAAAATACATGAAATTCTTGTTGGTTTATCAATATGTGACTTAAATGCGTAAGATTGAAGTGTACTACTAAATTTCACAATGTGGTTATCATCAGAATTTAAAAAATTAATGTTAAAATCGCCCATTATATAAACTTCTTTATTTTCTCGAGAAACTGTATCAAGACATCTATCGAAATTGTCCAAGAAAATATCTACATTATGATTAGGGGGTCTATACATTATGCCAACTATTGTGTTTTTGGTTTTCTCATTTAATATTTCAATATATAAATCTTCAGCACCTTCAGTGTGTAAGTCAGATCTAACTTTAATTTTAAAATGATTATGTATGTATAGCGCTACTCCGCCCCCTCTATCATGGTCACGATCAGAACGAAACATGTGATAGTTTGGTATATTAAATAGAGGTGGGGAATATTTATGGAGCCAAGTTTCAGACATGCCTATTATGGAAAACTGGAAGTTATTTAATTGTAAAAAAAGTTATTGTACGGACTCAAAATTCTTATTCAAACTTCTAGTATTAACGTGAAATAGGCTAAAGTCAGGATTGGCTTGAAGATTCATGGAGTTTGAGTCATCGTACATTTGACCGTTATTATTAGATGAATTAAAACTAGAATTAAATTCTTCTACTGTGTAATATTTACTTTCAACATTTCTCAAACCTTGGTCAAAATTTGCGTTAGGAAAAATCATTGAGAATTCTGGAATATCTAAAATATACAAGAAAAGCCACAGAGAACACGCTATGTGAGTTTGTGTCCATGTTTGAATTTTTTTTTGAATTTTTATTTTCGAATGTAAACAAACAACCTTACGCTGACCAAACTTGCCATCGTGTAAACACGGCTACTGAAAAAACACATGTGGTATGCTTTTTTTTATATTTCTTTTGTTCTTGCTGTGTGTATTTTCCTATTTGCATGCACAAAGGATTGCTGTCCTTCAAGCAACAATGGATTCCTACACAGCTGGGTGTTTTCGATGGAAACAAAATCAATGCCTATTAAATTTTGATTGAAATGTGAAGATGAACACATATCTGTACCCACTTTTGTAAGCGACACTTAATAAAAAGAAGTGGTTTGATTTGTTATTATGTCTATATTTCTTGCTGTGTTCCCCCCCCCCCATTTTCATGAACAAAGGATACCCACCCAGATGGGTGTTTTCCACTATTCAACGTGTGAAGATGGGCGCGGTTATTATATTGGTTCCATATATTGATATATAATATGACGCAAACCCTCAGATAGTCTTTAACCCTAGTTTGACTTGTGGGCATTTTGACCCCCCCTCCCACCCGACACTGTAAAAAAAAAATCCACAACTGCCGCGAACTTGCTTCAGATCATAACTTGCCTTTTCGTAACGTTTTCCTTTCAAGTATCTCGCAACTTTTGAGACCAAGTTTGCGAAATTGGACAATCCTTTGCGAGGTCACCGTCAATTCGTAGTCACCATGTCAGGCCAAGAATTGAACGAAAGTTCACAATTTGCATACATTTGTGTACAAAATACTTATTTTCCTGAATTTCACTACACTGCCAATCGTGTCTTCTATTGCTTTTTCTTGATCTTGTTAGTCTTGAAATTTATCAATATACATTTTTGAAAAACAAATCATCAAAAAAGAATGTGGACAACAGAACAATAAAATAACAGGTGATTCCAATGCTAATCTCATGTAACGAGAGTGTTCCTCTTTTCTGACAATCAAAGAGGAACAGTTTAAGTAATTAGTTATGGATGATGGGCTGATTAGCTCTCCCTATCTAGTAAGAATAGTATTACTACTTTAGTTATTCTATCTTATAATAAGATGATGAAGTGTATCCTGATCAAATGAATGGTTGAGATTGTACACGTGACCAGGCATTTAGTTTGCCTAACACGTAATTTTGATAATGACCGGTCATTATCAAATGCTAATGACCGGTCATTAGTAAAATTATGACATAAAACATCATTTTATAAAACAAATAATATATTGTGGTGGTTGTTATTTTACCTGACTGCTAAGAAAGCATAAATGCTTGTAAGTAGGCAACCAGACGGCCGACGGCTTTAGGTCCTCTCCGAGGGACCTGGTAATGAGGATTAATGCCTTACCAAAGGACACTAGCGCATCGACTTGGTTACGAACCCGGGTCACCGGATTACGAGACCACTGCTCTACCGACTGATCATCTTATAACACAAATAGTACACACCATTTTGTTGGGGTATTAGTAAAATTACCGCTACCGCCTCGGACGTGATAAACTTTTTAAAAAAAAAGTTCCAAAGGTACCTTGTGTGAGTAATTCTTACTGATTTGTATAATAACGCATGAGAACAATGGATTAGTGAGTAAATATTAGGTAAATTTCAAATATTTCAAATAGCGCCTAAGGCCATTCCTTGATAGCTGCGAACATGAAAATCTCAGAGTATGCAGTTCTGATATATAATTTCCAAAGGAGAATAGCAAATCGGTCAAATGTATTCAAGAAACATTGTTTCAGAGCTAAAGTAATATCAGTCTTGGGAGGGCGCTATACAACATAAAGAGTTTATTATTTACAATTTCATCAATTTAGACTTGATTTCAACCGCGACAACGATCATTGAATATTGTCAAATCGCATATGCTTCAAATATGTTCATTTGAACCAAATTCAAGACCCTACACACAAAACGTTGTAAAACCTTTAATAAACTGATAAACCTTCAGTTGCAATTCTTGAAAATAATATGTTTAAACATTAACAATTCGATTGCAGCTTTTTATAGGCCTATTGTCTACGATAACATACAAAACATGTATATGTTGATTTAAAAAAAAAAAAATGAACATCATTATACCTGGCAAATGGGCTAACTATATTTTTCTGCCACGCTCTATGCAAGTACATATATCAGTGCCGATCACAATCCCTTCTCATTGTAATCATATTCATAACTATAAATCTTTCCTTCTCTGAAAATTTGCTTGGAGTGGTATTGATGGAAAATTGACCAAACGATAGATATCTCATTTGGGATACCATGTATGCTGCACAGTAGGTTTAATCTCACAAAGGCCATTCTCATTCACCAGAGAGGTATTGATTTCAGCATTTGAAAATTGTCCTTCATTTCTTCTACTTCTAGGTGAAATTTTCTTTGATCAACATTTCTTTTTCTGTTTCAAATAATCTCGCCATTTTAGTATTTTGGTTGTGAAATCAGCATTAATGTTTTGTAATCGAAAAGTGTCCACATTATTCAGAAGAAAGCAAATCACAGGCTTGATTTCCTTAGACAACGTAGGAAACTATACAACGACTAAACACTTCTTGTTCTGTTCTATAAATCAATCATTCAGTCTATCTTGACATTCAATCTTATTTGTTAGTTTGGTAATGGAACACGTGCTAGCAAAAAGAAAAACTGAAAGAATAAGGAAAATTGCTCAGCGCACCATCGGTTTGGAATTGCCCAGTTTAGGAAATATATATGTTGACCGTACATTGCTGAAGTTAACACGTATTATGAAAGACCCAACACATCATTTGTTCCATGATTATAATTTAAACGAGCAGGAATTCGCCTCTGCGTTCCCCGCACTAGGCGGGAGCGCTTCAGACGTTTATTTGGGCCGGATTCGATTCATGTTTACAACAGAAGGGTAAAACGAGGGCAAGTATTGAACTATTGTATTGCTTTGCTCCATTTCCTAGGCAAGCAATCACATTGTACTTATCATGCTTACCTGATACAGACTATTTCCGTGTTCCCTATTTACGTTTGAATTGTGAGGTGCCTGGATGTGGGACGTCGCTCGTATTGTTGGATGTAACGCCATTGATGTTATGTTGTCTTTCGTAGTGGTATTTATTTCCATAGAAAAGCATATACAATATAACAATATAACAATACAAAATAAGATAACAAGGAATCTTTCCTTCACATAGTGAATAGACATATTATAAAGACGTGAAAATCGTGGCCCAGGACGTTGACATTACTCAGGCAGGGCCTAACATGTAAACATATACATACAAGATCATTAGCAGTCAGAAATATCAGTTATAATATGAAAAATTAATTATGGGGTTCGTTCAATCTAAAAATATAATAGTATTTATGTAATGTAGAACGTAATGGTAAAGTTTAGCGGAGAAGGAGGATGAAGTGGGAAAAGGGAGGAAGAGAGACATAGCAAAGGAGAGAGACGGAGAGAATGAATTTACAACAGATTTCTTGATTGCATCTCACGGAGAATAAGCTGTATCGTATTATATTATACACACATTTGTTATAAAAGTTGACTTATCATTATTTAAAGAGTTCTCATGAGTTTTGTAGTAAAAATTTTGGTCATTTGCTTCTAAATAATCACACATTTGAGTTGCTATAAAAGGTACATTGCATAGTTTACATTTATAGTTTATTCATAGTTTACAATTGATGATAAACTCGATTAAATTTAAAATCACTGATTTGTTTGTTGTTGTTAAAAGAATTAATGTCCAAGTATATATTTTGGTAGTTGACAAATACAATTGTAGCATCGAATTTCATTATTTAGTAATTGATTTGATAAAAATTGACACAAAATATACTTTCCAATTTCAATTCAGTCATAGACTTCAAACTATATAATTATATCAGTATATATCAATATCTAACATTCAACTGTTATATTCGTGTCCTCCTGGTTCCTACATGTATTTTTCACATCTATAGGCTGTTATTGGAGGAGTGGAGGTAATGTCCATGCTGGGTCTTGTCTTGCATGGAAGATTGAAAATGATGACACTACAGCCATTTTTGAAATTTGATTTGACAGGGTTTTGGCGGTTACGTTTGCGTTAGCCATTTTGATTAGTGATTTAAGTGACTGAAAGTTGTGGTTAGTTAGTAGACCGCGACTCCCGACTTCGAATGCTATAAGGGATACATCAAAATTGCGGGCCGAAATGTCATGAATCAGGGGGGCATATTTATTACATTTATACTCATGGGCCTTGGAAATATTAAGGTCGAATGGGACAGTTAGTTCAAAGATGAGCAGTTTCTTTTCGTTGGGCCAGTAGAGAACTAGATCGGGTCGGTCAGTTGTTGGTATTACTTCTCGTGGGATAGTTGAGGATGCATGGGCATTGGGCTGATTGAGATCTACTATTATTTCGGGGTTGGGTGTGTCGTTTACTGTTGCTTTTGTCTTGGTGAGGGCAGTGTGTATGACGTTAAGTACATTATCATGTCTCCAAGTGTATCAGCCTTGGGTGAGTTGCACGTTACAGTAGTTCAGGACGTGCAACAGAGTTTCACGGTTTCCACATAGGTCACATTTATCGGAGACGTTTTTGCCCCAACGTACAAGGTTTGATTTGGTTGGGAGTGTGTCAATGCTTGAGTTCAGAACGAATTGCATTACTCTGCGCGGCACGTCAAAGATGAAACTGTTCCAGCATACTGACAACTCTTCCTCCAAGGTGAGAGCCAGTAGATTACCTTGGAGGACGAGTGTTTTCAGTTTCTCCTTCCAGGCTTTCCTGGTATCTTCCCTGAGATTAGATTTAACTGACTTTTGTGCTCTTTGGAGGATCTTTGGGTCTCTTATTTGTGTTTCTGTGGGGTTAATGTGTTCAACTATAGGGGTGACAGTTTCGACAATTGGGAGCAAGATCGATTTCCGCTTAACCCACTGCCTTTCCCTTTCTACTCTAGAGGCTAATGCTGCTTGTACCTTGTCATCGCCTTTCAAGATGGATGATGTGTATGCAGTTGCTTGGCATTCCTTGTAAAGGACTGAGATTGGGGTTATGCCTAAAGTTTCCTTCAGGTATATGGCTATTGGGGTACCACATTGTGGGATTTTGGCCCATTCTTTAAGTTTCTTATTGGTGAGGGCATCAAGATTGTCTAGGGTTGTCTTAGTTAGATCATGGACTGTTAAGAGGAACCTAATTGAGGGCAAATAATATCGTTTGTAGATGGCTATTTTGTATTCTGGGCGTATCAGGGAACTTGAAATGTTGTGTAGATCTGATTTGACTTTTGATATGACATAATTGGAAATCTCTGTGTTGCTGGTATGGAAGGACACCAATGATCCAAGGAATGTATGAGGATCGTCAGCTACAGACCTTACTGCATCGTTCTCGATTTTGAATTGAACGGTGGTAGGGGTTCCAGAGCAAATGGAATGGGAGCGGCATTTGGTTGGCTTGAGCTTAAGGTTCATGGACTTAGCAAGTTTATTGATCTTGTTTATGATTCGTTGGTGAGTTCTAGAGTTGCGGGTTATGATATTGAAATCGTCCGCATATGGAGTGGTGATTATTTTAGTGCCATTCATATCATATCCATTTTGAATTTCAGATTGCAGGATTTCAAGGAGAGGGTTGAATGCCATTATGAACAGAGTTGGAGATAATGGGTCTCCCTGAAAGACACCTTTACATAGTTTGAACTGTTCAGTCTGCCATTCCGAGGTTCTCACAAAGCCTGAGAGATTGGCATAGAGCTTATGGAGATACTGACGGACCTGGGATGGGATCCTGAATCTCTCTAAGGAGAGTTGAATTAGTTCATGGGGAAGACTTGTAATTTGTATAATTGTGTACATTGTTTGTAATACACCTGTACCAGTGAGGAACGAATTTCAATTTTTTGGACAATAAATCAATGCAGTGCATGCAGGAAAAACATGAGCGTAGCTGTAGCATTTTTATCAAACTTATTTAATACCAAAGTTTCTTTTCATAGTCATATTGCTCCGATTGTCTCATTTTCGCTCGCGTGAACATTGCCAGCACAAACCACTGACCCCTACCCCCCTGAACGGATCATCGACCATTCCCATTCACTATACGTTACGTACTAAAAGGCTGTATTGTCTGACCGTTCATGAATATTCATGTTTTTGCTAAACTCGGCAAAATTTTTGCTTTTACTAAATAGAAAAATTACGGTGGGGGTTGGATGAAATGGACATAATGAAATAGGCAGAAGTGATCTATGATAATTCATGCTTTTTATGTTTCGTGTGCTCGACCTATAATCTTCAAATCGCTTCGAAAATTAGTCCAAAGTTAGACTTGTTTCACATGTGTATTATAGGCAATGACGAGCTTGCAACCTATTTTGAAAAATTACGGTGGGTGAACTTTCAAAAGTCAATGAGACATGAGGGCTCCAATGAAAGAGCTAGTGATAACGTACGTCGGGGTGGATGTGCTTTTCGTTTTTGCTAAACTCGGCAAAATTTTTGCTTTTACTAAATAGAAAAATTACGGTGGGGGGTTGGATGAAATGGACATAATGAAATAGGCAGAAGTGATCTATGATAATTCATGCTTTTTATGTTTCGTGTGCTCGACCTATAATCTTCAAATCGCTTGGTAAACTGAGTCCAAAGTTAGACTTGTTTCACATGTGTATTATAGGCAATGACGAGCTTGCAACCTATTTTGAAAAATTACGGTGGGTGAACTTTCAAAAGTCAATGAGACATGAGGGCTCCAATGAAAGAGCTAGTGATAACGTACGTCGGGGTGGATGTGCTTTTCGTTTAAACAAAAAATGAATTTTTAACGATTAAAAAAAAAAACGTCCATAGGCTAACATGTTAGGCTGCTGACTCTGACCAGGCTCTGACGATAGGGGGCGTTGTGAAATGAGACTAAACGGAGCCATATGGCCTACTGAAAAGTATGGATGGAGATTAAAGCTTCAAGATAAATCATTTCAATGCAACCAGCCATTAATGGTAAAGGCGGTATATTCCTCCTTTGCTATTATGGAAATACATTCAAAATATCGTCAATAATTACTGCAAATAGTACAATTTTATTACAACTTGTGTTTCATCATTTTACCAAAAAATTGTCATTTTGGAGCTTTCATCTGAATAGCTTTCATTCATATTCAAATAAAGCAAATGCCAATAAATCATGAGAAAAAGAATTGAAAAAATACAGTGTTTCATTTGTTTGTATGTTAAATCAATGGATTCACCATTTATTTACTGACAAAAACTTACTAAAGTTCACGGGACTCCACACATAAGGTGTGAACTTTCAAGAAGGCTGAACATTCTCTGGAGGCAGATAGTTATTGAAAATAATTGTGTGTAATTGTTTTTACCCTTTATACATTAATCCCTGTCCTTTAGGACTGTAATACTTTTTCATTTTTACCGTTTCAGAGGAGCTTGTGGAGGATGGATACACTCTCTTACTGCTTGTGCACCTTAAGCAGGACTTGTCGGCCCCTATCGAGGAGAGGGTGGATTACCAACCCCACTATGACACCATCATCAGGAGTGGCATGTATGAGTACTATGCCAGCGAAGGACAGAATCCATTACGTAAGCCTTGACATTTTTCATCATATGATCAGTGGTATTGGTAGTTAATTCTTTACTTTCATCTATTAAGCTTCATCACTACTATTTCCAAACAACCTGTTCAAATTCACTGTTCTTACACTTTAAGAGCCATGTTTTTCTTTCTGTTTGGCTGTAGGTTTCAGTTATGAATTTGTAGAATTTGTAGAATTTTATTGACTGTTTGACCCCCTCTCGGGGTATGAGAGTACAAACAAACATAAAAGTATAAATAGCAATGCATGACTTATTAATACAATTCACATACATTGTACATAGATAATGACACAAAGATACAAACGATAATAGGTATATAGTGTATGAAAGTACAAACATGAACAATGAACCAACTAGTAAACACAAAGTATATATACATGTACAATGTAGATAGTGAAAATAATAAAAGGATAAGTATAATGCAGTTTATTTACAAGCTAAATAGTAAACAAAGTAGGCCGTTTCACTATCCTACCGCTACGAGTACGTGTAGGTTCAGCTCTAATTGTACTTCTTGAAATGCTTGAACTATCTTCTTTCTCTGTTTTTTTAAATTAAATTTCAACATAATAAGGCGAGTAAATCTTGCTAAGTTCTTCAACTGAGAAGTGCTTTTAGTATTAAAAAGTTCTGTCATGTGCATAGCACTTGGAAGCTTAGACTTACAAAACTTTTTTGATAAATATAAACATCCCTCCCTTTGAAAATATGGACAAACAAAAATATAGTGAAATTCATCTCCTATATCAGTGGACAGGCAGAGTGTGCACTGCATATCACAATGTGGTGTGTTCGCATCAAACCGACCTTTGTTTACAGGTAATTTATTTGATTCATGTCATCTCACCATAACACCAGTCAGTTCTTTTTCTTCCTATACCTAACAGCTTTTGCAATTGCAGAACTGATAGACAACTCAGTTACAGCCACGGTTAATAACGTTGGACCCAGAAATATAGAAATCAGATTGGTATGTGCCTAAAGTTATTTATTTTCTTTTAAATGTGCAAAGTGTTTATTTTTCATTGGAATTTGGATGGTAAATGAAATTAGTCTTTGAAGTTACTGATACTGTCATGACTTTTGTGACAGGCTTGTAACCTTTGTTAGAGACTCAAATATACACAGTTTGTATCCTGATGGTAATGCCCGTGCAGGTGCTGAAAAACTCACACTTTTGGGGGAATATTTGAAAGTCAGCATCTTGTAGTCTAAAGTGGTTACATCATGTTATTTGTAAATATTTCTTTTCAGTTATGTCTTGTATTCAAATAGAAAAATATTGCTTCACCTTATAGTATTATCAGTGGTTAGACTTCTTTTCCAATACTATTACAATCTTGGCTTATGTTAAGTACAGTATTTAAGGTAATTCATTTCAAGTTTATAATCAATGTTTCTCTTAATGGCTGTTATTTTTAACATACAGGACTAACATTTTCATTAATTTTTGGCAGAATTGGGGTTCTGGCTGAGGATGTGGCTTTCTGCAGGAAGCCTTGTTCACAACCTTGTTGACGTAAATTGACCCCCCCCCAAAAAAAAAAAAAAAATCAACTGCTATGCCAAAATAAAACCATGTCACATTTAGATGAAAGGCTAGTAAGGATGGGGGGGGGGGAGCTGCATGTAACAAAGGCCTGTAAGAGTACTCACTAACATGTGCGGTATAAGGGTTTTGCTCTAGTTTTTGCTTTATATCGTCTGTTTAGAGCCAGAAGGATGTTATCGATGTGTTTAAGTATTTGAGTATATGCCCTTCTTCCTCCAAATAGATGATATGGGCTTAAGAGCCCATTAATTATCCTGCTTTTTTATATTTCACTTTCAATCAGTACCTAGATGAAACAGGAGATAAGAGTATGGTTTGTGTCCTTGACAATGGCAAGGGCATGACCACCAGGGAACTCAACAACTGGGCCATCTTTCGACTCTCTAAATTCAATCGCAAGAGACAAAGACTAAATCAAGAGAACAATAGGTAACATCACTTCATTAAAAAAATTGATTCACAAGGAAAGGAGAGAAATGTTCATTATCAAATTTGATTAAGTTATTTGATTTGGTTAAGTGGTAGATTAGTCATCTGGGAACTGCATGTTAGCTGTATGACACCAAGTCAAGGATCTGTGCACGAAGCCCCTGACTCCCAGAGATAGACCTTAAACCCAGATGTCCATGGGTTGTATATCTACCTATCTACTATCTTTTTAACAGTAAATCCATGTTGTCGTCTCAGGCGGTAGATTCAGTGCTAAATTTATTTGAACGAAGTCTCAGACCAATTTATAAGGCTCATTTAGTAGCATTGAAAAAGAAATATAGTAGGATTAAAAGAGAAAACAATATAAAAAATTGAATACATTGTTATATATATTGTCAGAAAGCGGCGAATATTATAAACTTGGGCAATAATTTAGTTCTTTATTCATCATGTTTGAAAGAGTGACAATAATATACACCTCTATGATGTACTAACACAGGCAGATTACTATGAATTCATGAGCTTTTAGAAAACAAAAATTAGGTGTTGTAAACTTTTTTTTCTTCTTCTCCATTCTTGTATTTAATCGACTATTGATTTTATGACAGTGATGAAGAGAGAGTCATTCCCAGATCGTTAAACAGTGACATCTCGTACTTTGGAGTAGGAGGAAAGCAAGCAGCGTTTTACATTGGTGATTCAGCCAGGGTGAGTTTTTTGCTTTTTGCCTGTATCCTTGGACATAGTCTATTAACACTTTAATTGCTTTCTTCCATAGAGTGCACGGTCGCCCGTTTGCCACACGTGCAATTTGCCCCAATCGACAGAGGAGGGTTGCTTTGTGCAACTTACTGGCCGTGCAAGATAACTCATTTCTGGTCATGATTAACTCCATGACAACTACTGTATCACTGTAATAGATTACCCTTACAAAAATGTCCTGTGGTAATACCACATAATTACCACAGGACTGTACCACAGGATCATCACACGCCAGTTACCACAGAATTACCACACACCGGTTACCATACAGAATACCACAGAATTACCACACGCCAGTTACCACAGGATTACCCCACGCCAGTTACCACATAATGGTAAATTGGGACATTCCAACCCAAGACGAAAATCCAATTGAAACCAATTGTAACACCAATTGAATTTTCAATTGGTTTCAATTGGTTCCAATTGGTTCCAATTGGTTTCAATTGGTCTCAATAGGTTTTAACAGGTTTCAATGGGACTTTAATAGGACTTCAGATGGTTTCAATTAGTCCAGATTGTCCCTATTGGACCAATTGGACCCATTGGCCCCATTGGCCTAGGCCCCATTAGACTTTAATGGGACCCCAATTGGTTTCAATTGGACCAATTGGCCTGAAGTTGGACTTCAATTGGTCCAATTGAAACCAATTGAAAACCTTTTAAAGTCTAATGGTGCCGATTGGTCCAATTGAAATCCCATTAAAGTCTAATGGGGCCAATTGAAACCAATTGAAAGTTGAAACCAATAGGACCAATGTTAAATAGAAACCAATTGGACAAATATAAACCAATTGAGGTCCCATTAAAATCTAATGGGGCCTAGGCCAATGGGGCCTATGGGTCCAATTGGTCCAATAGGACAATCTGGACCAATTGAAACCATCTGAAGTCATATTAAAGTCCCATTGAAACCTGTTAAAACCTATTGAGACCAATTGGAACCAACAGATCTATGCATCTCATGCATATTCATTATTACTTTACACATGTGACAGAAAAATACATTTATCATGATTTGTTAAGCAAATTAAGACAATGCACATCATTTTTGTGATTTCTATTTTCCTTCGGCAATTATTAACCAATAGATTATTTTGTCTGATCATGTTACAATTACATTCACGTTTTAGCAATAAATATATTGATTTTATGATTACAAACCAAGAAATAATATACATATTTAGTATATATATGTGTACGAGCCTGTGTCACTTTAAATGTTACTCTTGAATACACTTCAAATGATCTATGTGATGAAGTTAATACAATTGAGAATAGAATATATCTAATTGGTGGACAGTTGCCAATATCGATTATGATGAAGTATCAGTTTATCACTGGTTCTTCTACCCGGATTGATTTACCAATTGAATCCCCATTGAATCCCAATTGAATACCAATGGGCAATTTGGAGTACATGGCAAGTGAAACAATGGGTTCCTATTGGAACCAATTGGCAATTAGTCCCCATTAAAACCAATTGCCAGTTTGTTTCAATGGGGACCAATTGCCAATTGGTTTCAATAGGTACCCATTGTTTCACTTTCCATGTACTCCAAATTGCCAATTGGTATTCAATGGGGATTCAATTGGATTTTCGTCTTGGGAATTTACCACAGGAATACCACAGGACTACCACACACCGGTTACCATACAGAATACCACAGAATTACCACGCGCCAGTTACCACATGGATTAACATGTGGTAACAGATACCACAGAAGGGATTAGTATGTGGTACTAGATACAATGGTCCTGTGGGAATGTCCCAATTTACCACAGGAATACCACACATCAGTTACCACAGGGACTACCACACAGCAGTTACCACACACATTACCACAGGACTACCACACACCGGTTACCATACAGAATACCACAGAATTACCACCATATGGAAACGTTGTATCATCCGCTTAATCTGACTTGCGTGCATAGAACAAATAAGCATTTTTCCATGAAAAAGTGAAGTTTTCTAAAATGTGCGTTTCTTTCCAGCATTGGGGCGCCCGGAAGTCACTCGGGTAACATTTCATAAAGTATAATATAAAAAGACCATATGCAAATTTTCTGTACTTTTGTCGGAAAAAATACATTTATCAAGCACAATGTCGTCTCTTTTTGCGTTGGAGAAGAGCAAATAGCGAGTTTCAATCACACTTTGGCCGCTCTCGCAAGCTCTCACTCGTTTCACTGTGGTCAAGAGACTTTGGGGCAAGCGGTTAATGAAAATACTAATCGTTAGCTTTCTTCTGGTATCAAACTTGTTTTGATTGATTGTATAATTTTGTCGGAATAAAGGAAACAAAAAGGCTCGACCAATAACTTATCAGCGTCTGAATTGACCTTTTGACCTTGAATTCCCTGATGCAAGCGCACTAATGACGTCATCTTCGCTAAATCGGTGTCTTTTATTGTAAAATGCGACACTTTCACAATGTTTATACATCTTTTTTTAATTATTAGTAAGATATAACATATTTTTTCTGATATCACTGAAGTTTTGGGTTTTATTTAATGAGTAATTTTAAAATAAGACCCATTTTACTGTTTTAATTTACTGGATCGTACCATTAAAGTCGCAGGGTAGAAAGATGCATTTTCCAACCGCGCCAAATTTAATTTACGTTCCGACATTCTGTGAAATGGGTTCGTGTTGTAAGGATCCACTGCTTTCTGCTCCAACAAACGTCCACATGCGGAGTCGTTTATCAACTAAATTATTCAAATTTATGAATGCTTCCTCCCCAGGTGTTTGTGGTGTTTATGCATTTTATTCACCTGTTAGTATTCTTTGTACTCCAAATGTTAGTTTCATGCAATAAGTAAGTCAATAAAAGAGTATGTTCTGCACAATAAAAACAATGTGTGTCCCTATTGTACAATGTAATGTGTCCCCTCATTTTGTAATAGTTAATTTACCCATTCACATAATGGAACTACCTGCCCGATGAAGCATCTCAACACCGTGTGGGAGTCAGTTCGTGGTCAAATTCCTTTTATGAGACAAATACAAGCAAACGTTTCCATATGACACCAGTTACCACAGGATTACCACACGCAAGTTACCATTGGAATATCACATGCCAGTTACCACATAAAATTATCACACAAATTACCACAGGAATATTTATGTGGTAATTTGTGTGGTTTTTGGGGACATTACCACAGGACAGTTACCACACGCCAGTTACCACAGGATTATCACACGCCAGTTACCACAGAATTACCACACACTGGTTACCATAGGGAATACCACAGAATTACCACACGCCAGTTACCATAGGATTACCACACGCCAGTTACCACAGGAATACCACACGCCAGTAATACATAAAATTACCACACAAATTACCACAGGAATATTCTGTGGTAATTTGTGTGGTTTTGGGGGACATTACCACAGGACAGTTACCACATGCCAGTTACCACATAAAATTATCACACAAATTACCACAGGAATATTTATGTGGTAATTTGTGTGGTTTTTGGGGACATTACCACAGGACAGTTACCACACGCCAGTTACCACAGGATTATCACACGCCAGTTACCACAGAATTACCACACACTGGTTACCATAGGGAATACCACAGAATTACCACACGCCAGTTACCATAGGATTACCACACGCCAGTTACCACAGGAATACCACACGCCAGTAATACATAAAATTACCACACAAATTACCACAGGAATATTCTGTGGTAATTTGTGTGGTTTTGGGGGACATTACCGCAGGACAGTTACCACATGCCAGTTACCACAGAATTATCACACGCCAGTTACCACAGGATTACCACACGCCAGTTACCACAGAATTACCACACGCCAGTTACCACAGGGTGCAGGATTACCATACACCATGCAGGTACCACAGGATTACCACACGCCAGTTACCACAGGATTCCCGCATTGCAGGTACCACAGGACTACCTAGCATGCCTACCATATACCAGGCATTACCACAGTAATTTGAGATGACAAAACTCTACTTACAAAAAATAACATGCAAAACAAACATTTTAGAATAAAACCCTTGATATATTCTTAGATACATTCAATGCACACTTTACAACAGAAAAAGGTCAGATTTGGTTCAAATTTGGAAATGTATGCGTTTTTTTTTGGCCATTACTAGAAACAGGTTATTGATGTGTACAAATGCTCATGTACCCTTTACAGCTCATTTTATGCAGGGATATTACCTAAGAAAAAAAGAAGTCAGTCAGTCACTCATAGTGTCTGACAGGAAGTCTAGAAAATAAATGGGTTTCCATGCATAATTTGAATACTTGGATACTGCTAACGTTTAAATTTCACAGATAGGACATACGTGATATATTTAAAATTCCTGCAAAGTTCTACAGAAATTGATGTTGGCAGCAAAAAGGATTTACTACCTTTAAGTGGATATGTGTACAAGTCCATGGATACACATGTACATGTATATATATTAACTATAAAATGTTACATACCAGTAGCAAGGCTATCTGGCAAGTTTCAATGAGATATCATGACGAACATAAACAGTCCAAAAATTTATTCTTAAAAAATGTAAATGAATGAATACATGTGAAGGCAATTAAAGGTATACAATACATAAATAAGTTTACATCCATAACAATGTTAAAAGTGTTAATTAATAGCACTTGCAGCTAGGTCTATCTGACAAGTGTCAAAAGATGTCAATTGTCAAACATGAATAGTCTTCAGATGCATTTAAATGAATACTAAAAAAAAGCTATAGATACATGAATACACATCTATAAAGTGTTTCACAATACTGGCATCAACTATACCAGCAATGAGCTGTCATGGCCAAAAGTGTAGAGAAATAAAGTTATGAAGATATATTCACACACAGATATTGGATATATGTAAATATTTTATTACGCTGTAAGTTAATTCAATTTATGTTCGTCGAGATAATTGCCTTGGTACAAAGATGTGTATTGAAGATTTATTTCTCAGATTCATTCCGACCGAACGCAAGGTGATTATGACAGGGCGTGGCGCATTGGAAGTACTTGCTGAATGTTTGTTGGTCGGCATAATTTACATCATTTTGAAATGCTTTTCATTTAATATAGGAATTTAACCGATGAACATTTACCCAGTATGGGTATCACAAGCACTCTCACTCATGTCTTGCATTTTCTTGATGTGTTTTGGACAGTTCAGTCTTACAAATTAAGACTGTATGTCTGCATGTACACCAGAAGACAAGCATGCCAGTGCGACACAGTCCACTTTGATGACTATCCAGCAGCCAAAGATACCCTGAAAAATAAAAAAATAAAAAAACAAAATTAAGTACGTTGTAGTATTCTATTATGCTCTCAATATAAATCTAGCGAAAATTAAGAGTTGAACATGGCATACACTGTACAAATGAAATTCATCTAAAAACTACAATTACTTGCATCCCTCACAAACTCATGACGTGACATGCACACAAAAATAAGGATCGTCCGCATTTTCGCTGAAGATGCAGATTTCCGATCCGCACGTTGGCGATGCGAAAAACGGGTTCCGCAATAATTTTACATTTACTTTGTTGTCTACAGAGACTTTTACGTTTCGAGCGATAAATCCTAGGGAAGACGGACAACCCATGAAAGTAGACGGATCGGGAACCCAAAACCCGCAGAAGAAGAAAAAAACTTCCGCAAAATTTTCGCGGACGATCCTCATTTTTTAGAACGCATTTTGTACTAATTAAGATTCATGTTTGATATTTCACTTCCAATGAAAAGCCTTACATGTAGGTACACAGAATATAGGTGACTATAATTATGTAGGCCTACCGTCATAGATGCAGTACAGTAGGCCATCTACGACCTTCATCAAATGCGATCGATTTTTCATTTTTTCATGAACCAAATTTATAAGAGTAAGATTTACTAACCAAATTTCCTATTTTGTACAGAAAGCAAACACAATTCTGTATTGAATTATGTATAATTTTATTACTCACCTCCTGGACAAAATGATGATCTTTAAAGTAGCTCCAGCAGCTAGCAGTCCAGAGCAGCAAAGTTAATCGTTTTCTGCAGACCGACCATTTGTATTTCCCCACACATGAGTGGCTGTGTGGGACTATAGTCTGAGTCATGTATTAAACTTGGCCTGGTATGTTAAATTCTTGCTCTGGCCGAATACACTTAAAGTTTGTCTTTCCTGGTGTAAATCTAACCTTTTCCCTCCATACTCTGGGTTTTAAAGGAAGACAAATCTGGCGAAATGGCAAAGTAATGGTGGAAATGCGCCGTTGGGAATTGAAATTGAAAAAAAAGATCTCGCTCTCTATTTTGTGTGGTAACACAAAAATATATGATGACGGAACATTTCCAGATGAATTGGGCAGATCCATTTTCATTACTCTCCCAAAGAAACCGGGAGCCGTGGATTGTGAGCAATATAGGACAATCAGCCTTATTTGCCATATCACTAAGATTATTTTGAGGATTCTGCTTTTGAGAGCAAGAAGAAGCATAACTCCCATGGTCGGAAGGGAACAATTTGGTTTTGTAAAGGATGCGGGCACAAGAAATGCAATATTTGTGGTTAGAAATATAACGGAGAGAGCAGTCGAAATGCAAAAGGATGTGTACATGTGTTTTATTGATTATTCAAAGGCTTTTGATAAAGTAAGACATTCAGAACTTTTTGAAGAGCTGAAAAAGCTTGATATATATAGGAAAGATCTAAGACTGCTACAAAGTCTATATTGGAATCAGTTTGCATGCATCAGGGTAGAAGGAGAGTGTAGTGAATATATCAACATCAGACGGGGAGTCAGACAGGGTTGTGTTATGTCGCCAGACCTGTTCAATATGTATAGTGAAATCATTCTAAGAGAATTGGAAGATGAAAATGGGAAACAAGTGGGTGGTCATTCAATCACAAATATTAGATATGCTGATGACACTGTTTTATTTTCTGAATCGGAGAAAGATCTCCAAAGACTCCTGAATGTAGTTGTAAAAGAAAGTGAGAGAATGGGACTAGGGATCAACTATACCAAGACAAAGTTCCTGGTGGTATCCAAGAAGAGCAGTCCAAAATGTAACTTGAAACTGAAAGAACAGACTATTAAACAAGTCTCCTCATTTAACTACCTCGGCAGCATGATTACCGAGGATGCCAGATGCGAGACAGAGATCAAGAGAAGGATAGCTCTCGCTAAATCTGCATTTTCAAGGTTAGGCAAAATTCTGACAAATCGAACAATGTGTATGAGGACCAGAATAAGGATATTGAATTGTTACATCTACCCAGTACTTATGTATGGTAGTGAAACATGGACTTTAGCCTCTGATACTAAAAAGCGTTTGGAAAGTTGCGAAATGTGGTTTCTAAGAAGAATGATGAAAATCCCCTGGACTAACAAAGTTAGTAATGAGGAAGTTCTTACACGAGCTGGAGTGCAAAGGAACATGATACGTGAGATGTTGATTAGGCAGTTGAAGTTCATGGGTCACATTACACGTAA
The DNA here is from genome assembly GCA_035222895.1 of Strongylocentrotus droebachiensis. Lineage (NCBI taxonomy): Eukaryota > Metazoa > Echinodermata > Echinoidea > Camarodonta > Strongylocentrotidae > Strongylocentrotus > Strongylocentrotus droebachiensis. The sequence goes on from JAVYIG010007086.1 coordinate 87,137, forward strand.
AGAAGGCCTAGAGAACCTTGCTTTGACAGGGAAAATTGTGGGAAGAAGGAGTACGGGAAGAAGGAGGATACTTTGGATGGACAGTCTGCAGAAAATGTTGGAAGAGAGAGGAGTGAAAGAACTGGGAGTGGTACTAAAACAGAAGGCTAGGAGCCGAGGGTTGTGGAACAGCATGATCGCCAAAGTCAAACGATATGGCACTTAGAGAGAGAGAGAGAACATCAGGTACCACAGAAAAAACAAAGTTACCACAGCCAGCCTTTGACATTATACCACAGGAGTCTAGTGACATTACCACACGAGTTGCTGTGGTACTAAATATTCCTGTGGTATTTTGTGTGGTAACATCAGGTACCACAGGAAATACAAAGTTACCACAGCCATGCATGCAGCCTTTGACATATACACAGGAGTCGAATTAATATTTCAAGAGTTCCTGTGGTACTAAATATTCCTGTGGTATTTTGTGTGGTAACATCAGGTAGCCTACCACAGGAAATACAAAGTTACCACAGCCAGCCGTTGACATTATACCACAGGAGTCGAGTTAATATTTCAAGACTTAACATTACCACACGAGTCGCTGTGGTACATACTATTCATGTGGTATTTTGTGTGGTAACATCAGTTATGAATATTTAGTACCACAGGAACTCTTGAAATATTAACTCGACTCCTGTGGTATAACGTCAAAGGCTGCATGGCTGTGGTAACTTTTTATTTCCTGTGGTATCTGATGTTACCACACAAATTGCTGTGGTACTAAATATTCCTGTGGTATTTTGTGTGGTAACATCAGGTACCACAGGAAATACAAAGTTACCACAGCCATGCAGCCTTTTACATTATACCACAGGAGTCGAGTTAATATTTCAAGAGTTCCTGTGGTACTAAATATTCCTGTGGTATTTTGTGTGGTAACATCAGGTACCACAGGAAATACAAAGTTACCACAGCCAGCCGTTGACATTACCACAGGAGTCTAGTGACATTACCACACGAGTTGCTGTGGTACTAAATATTCATGTGGTATTTCGTGTGGTAACATCAGGTACCATAGGAAATACAAAGTTACCACAGCCATGCATGCAGCCTTTGACATTATACCACATGAGTCGAGTTAATATTTCAAGAGTTCCTGTGGTACTAAATATTCATGTGGTATTTCGTGTGGTAACATCAGGTACCACAGGAAATACAAAGTTACCACAGCCAGTCGTTGACATTACCACAGGAATCTAGTGACATTACCACACAAGTTGCTGTGGTACTAAATATTCATGTGGTATTTCGTGTGGTAACATCAGGTACCACAGGAAATACAAAGTTACCACAGCCAGCCGTTGACATTACCACAGGAGTCTAGTGACATTACCACACAAGTTGCAGGGTACTAAATATTCCTATTCAATTTTGTGTGGTAACATCAAGTACCACAGAAAATACAAAGTTACCACAGCCAGCCGTTGACATTACCACAGGAGTCTAATGACATTACCACACGAGTTGCTGTGGTACTAAATATTCCTGTGGTATTTTGTGTGGTAACATCAAGTACCACAGGAAATACAAAGTTACCACAGCCAGCCGTTGACATTACCACAGGAGTCTAGTGACATTACCACACGAGTTGCTGTGGTACATAATATTCCTGTGGTATTTTGTGTGGTAAAATCGGGTACCACAGGAATTACCACAGGACATTTTTGTAAGGGTAATCTTACGATTAAAACAGATACATATTCTTAAAGCCTTGATACATTCATTCCATGATTAATACAATATGGTACAGGGATATTATTTGGGTGGTGGTCGTGGTTGAGTGGATACGTCACCGGAATGTAGATCACAAGGTCCACGGTTCGAGTCCCGCCGCGGCACTAATGTCCTTTGGCAAGACATCGATCTACATTTGCCACACTCAACCCAGGTGATGTAAATGGGTACCTATTTATTAATTCCTTGAAATGCTAGAGCGCCGTAATGGCCGCATTGCTAAAGGCAGGGTAATAATCGGGGCAGCCACCATTATTATTATTAAAGAGCTAATCGACAGCAGTTAAATGTGGTGAAAGATAATAGTGTAATGTAATGGGTCCTTCATGGTAGTTATTTCAAAACAATGTTTGATTTTCAAGCAACAGTGGTGTAAGTTACAATTTACTATCTATCAGATGTCATGCAAACTTCTAAGTATGTTCTAGATTAGTTTGGTAAGCTTTTGTAAGAGTTCCATGAACACAATGAATTTATAGAATAAAAAACTCTAAATGATTGACTGGTAAAGATGATTAAAGATTGTTAAGTCAACAGTGATTTCTTGTCCTTTACAATTCACTATTCTGATACAGACTTGAAGAATCAATCATGAACCTATTTATTTAGTGTAGCTTTTTCAAACAAGTTTGCTGGGTAATAATTTACATCTGATATCTTTGGCAGTTTAAGGTTGTAACAGGCAGATTAACCCATTATTTGCTATGGATTCTATACCCGATGTATGGTGTTAGAGTCGGTGCAAATTGCCCTTGTTAAACATATTTTTCTTACAGATGATCAGTAAACCCAAAGATTCTAAGGATGTTCATGAGATGTTGGTATCAAAGAAAAAGTTTGAAAGGAGAGAGAAGAACAAAGAAGACATCTACAGCGACGTCATCACAAGCAGGCAGGTGGGTGGTTGATTAAATATGAAAATGTTTGTTTCTTTTCTTGCTCTTATAAAGCCTAGCAAGGACAGTTATCTATCGATAGAGGAATATATGAAGTATCTCGGAAGATGAGATAACGAAGCTGTAATACTTTCAGTAACATTTCTTTTCTCCTTCTCTTTCATGCAATTCACACCTAAAGCCTGGCGAGTGCAGTCACGTATCACCAAAATATGAGACTCTGCACAAACTGATCAAGGAAGAGGAAGGGAAGGAGAACTTTACCCACGTCGTCATCACCAGTATCAAGTCACACCACATCAAGTTCCTCAAAGATGACTTCAGCGGATGGAGCAGAAAACTGGCGTAAGTCTCTCACGTATAGTGTTCTTGATTACATGTACATACTGGAGACAGGTGTTGGGTCAGGGCACAGGTAAATGTTTGGTATCAACCCCAGATATCCATTCAAAACCCTCAGCCCCCCCTCCCACCCTTCAAATTTTGTAAGTGAGTGAGTGTTTATAAACAGACCTTGGATTACAAACCTGGACTCTCTATGAAAATAAAATAGTTTGGAGCCGTTCTCAATTTCTATATACATGTAAAAAGGTACAGAACACTGCGTCTTAGTAGAACATTTCGAGCTAGGTTGTATTGCTTGAAAGATAATGTAGAAATGTTCAGCCTACTGATTTTAGAGAACTATACGTGTGTCTCTGTCCTAAAAAAGATGATTCGTAGAAAGATTTGTCAATATCAAGATCATATAGCTCCGTTTAGTCTCATTTCACAACGCCCCCTATCGTCAGAGTCAGCAGCCTAACATGTTAGCCTATTGAATTTTACCCCCCCCAAAAATCTTTAAAAACTCATTTTTTGTTTAAACGACAAGCACATCCACCCCGACGTACGTTATCACTAGCTCTTTCATTGGAACCCTCATGTCCTATTGACTTTTGAAAATTCACCCACCGTAATTTGATCAAAATAGGTTGCAAGCTCGAACTTTAGACTCAGTTTGCCAAGCGATTTTAAGATTATAGGTCAAGCACACGAAGGATAAGAAGCATGAATCATCATAGATCACTTCTGCTTGGTTCATTATGTCCATTTCATCCAACCCCCCACCGTCATTTTTCCATTTAGTGAAAGCAAACATTTTGCCGAGGTAAGCAAAAACATGAATATTCATGAACGTTCAAACAATACAGCCTTTTAGTACGTAACGTATAGTGAATGGGAATGGGCGATGATCCTTCCAGGAGGAAGAGGTCAGTGGTTTGTGCTGGCAATGTTCCAGCGAGCGAAAATGAGACAACCGGAGCAATATGTTTAACCAATAATCAACTAATAAAGGAGATTAAATCAAATACAAACCGTTAACAATGATTAGGCATAATGTGATAAAGGAGACTTAAGAATAGTCAGAATTTAATGAAATCGTGGCTTGGTGAAGGTTGCAAAGTTATAGGGGGTCATTTGCCTTCCATTTCATTTAGCTCTTTAATATGTCTTCAGTATGTCTTCCCTGATTGTCATTACAGAAACGTCTACCACTACTACATCCATGGTCCCCAAGGCAACCAGTCCCACCGGTCCCACCTATCTAACGCCATGTACCGTACGTCAAACCCCTACAAGAACATTGACATCAGCATCACCACGTACAAGAAGGGCCAACCGCACCAGCAGCTCAACCTCAGAGACATTGAAGACGACCTCCAATCCAAATATATCAGGTCTGCCAAGGACACGTTTGAATTCAAAGTTTCGGTAGGAACTGGACTGGTAGACGGCGTGCTTCGATATCATCCATTCCTCTTCGACAAGGAGTCGTATCCAATTGATAATGAATCAGGTTGGCGTGATTTTGTTGTTGTTGTTGGTTTGTTATGTGTAATATGACTCCATTATTTTTAAAGGAACAGGAGATCTACATTATGCTGAACTTTACAAAGGAATATAACGTTTAAAATTAACACTGCCAACAACTCCAATTTGTTTTTGTTGACGTTTGCATTGTCATTAGCATGTTTTTAAGGACATGTATTGTATTGTATTTATTAAACATCATTGATGTACATCAATATTCTGTTTATAGACATAGTTATAATCACTTTACAATGTAATGCAACAATCGATATATAAAACATGTTAAGTTTTGATATACCACAGAGAAAGAGAGAGAGAGAGAGAGAGTGACAGAGAGAGAGAAAGAAAGAAAGAAAAAAAGAAAAAGAGAGAGAGAAAAAAAAAAAAGATGAGAGAGAGAGAGACAGAGTGAGAGCATGGGAGAGAGGGAGGGAGAGAGGGAGGGAGGGTGGGAGAGCGAGAAAAAAACACATTTATTTTTATTTTTATCGGAAGAGTGGTTCCTGAAAAGTGATCAGATTACTTCATCAAAGCTCGAAATTTACTTGTATATGATGTTTTTTATGCTTTATTTCTCCAGTACATGAGGATGTCGATAACGAGACTGATTACAACAAAGAAAGACCTGCGAGGGGTACCAAAGCCATATTTGAGTGCTACTGGAATGGAAGGCTTATTCCATATACAATGGTCCCAGAGTGAGTTGTCGAGAGTAATAATTATAATTTGAATGATTGTGGAATTCATTTTCGTTTGAATATAATTTGGTTAAAAAATTTATTCTTCATGATTTATTGGGTAAGTATGATGCAATTTAAAAAGTTGAGACATGGAGGCACATAACATTTTATTTTGAAGTATTTCTGTTTGCTTCATGGATATGGTATCATACAGCATGACAGTATCATTCTTTCATCTTGTATACAACGAATGTTGATGTGAGTGATTGAAGGTGTGACAGATTGGATGAATGTATGATTGAAGGAATTACGAATATATTGATGGAATGAGTCGAAAAATACAATATTGAATGAGGAATGGATGAGTGATGGCATAAAAGTCTGAGATTAGCCGACCCAGATCTTCCGACAGAAACTCTCAGTCGCACAATTTGGGGGTGATAGAGCCTTTTACTTCTCTGGACCCAAGCCGTGGAATAATCTTCCACAGTATATCAGGAGCGCTGAGTCTATGTCGACGTTCATGTCAGCCCTCACGACTTTCCTGTTCCCAGCTACGACATCATCTCATAAATAATACTAATGCAAACAAAGAATATTAATTGATAATAATCTGAATTAATAACACTGACCAAGAACGTTGAATTTGTGAGACATTGTAGAGCAAGCGCCGTAAGTCCTATACTTTTGTATAAATCAGTAGATATACAGTATAAGTGAAATAATGAAAATAAGTGGGCATTCCAATATATTTGCTACAATCAGATTTTAACCTCTTGAGCCTATCCATTTGTTTTGACCATCAGCTTTGCCTGGTGTGCCTTGCCAAAGAAACGTGGCAACATTCCTGTCGAGTGCTACAACAGGGTATCTGGCGCCCTCTTTGCCAACGATCAGTTTGAGGTCAGCACAAACAAACTGACCTTCATGGACTTTGAGATGAAACTGAGTGATAGGAATGCTGCCTTTCAGAGAGTTGTTGGGGATCACGTAAGAAAACAAAACATTAAAAACAAATCTAGTTTAGAGAGAATGCATGCTCAAGGGACATTAAAGCTTATCAGTACTAGTTTACAGGAGGGATTAGACCGCCCTGCAAGGTCACTGGACAGGTGGTTATCTCATCAACTCAGCTCTCAGTTAACATAAGAAAAAGAGGATCATGGGGGACCAATGGTCACCGATTAGGCATTGTTTAATATAGAGAGGGCGCAAGTAGCTACAAGTAGTGCAGTGGGCCTTTAAAAGCTCAGCATTTAGTTATGTCGTACATGAAGATCCGTGGTTTGAATCCTGGATTGGGACCCATTGTAGCATGGAGAAGATAAAAGAAGATGATAGAAGATCAGGTCAAAATAATAATATATAAAATTGTATAAATAACAGTTGGAACGTTGTTGTCTTGTTTTCAGCCCCATAGAGTGAAGATCGACAAACAGTTCACTGATTGGCTGCACAAGTGTCACGAGACCCATGACAAGCAGATCTGCTTCAGAGATTACGTGGAGAACATCACGAGGACAGATCTACCCAAGAAACAACAAGAACCCTGGGCTGTGTTTAAGTCTGTGGAATTGGATGGGAAAGTGTATACCACAGGGCAACAGGTATGATGTCACAAATGATATTGTGATGTAGAGACAACTTTGAATGAAAAGGTGGATAGCTTACCATCTGTCCAACAGATGGATAATGATTATTTTCTTCTAATATATAAATGAGATGAGAAAAAAAAGAGGAGCATAACCATACGAATTTAATTCTTTTCTCAAACGAGGAGGAGTGAGATGATAATTTAGAGAAAATCCAGTGGGAAGGGGAGAATGGGGGTACCGCACTACAATAACTTTACATAATCCCAGCTTAATCCTAAGGAGTTAAGTAATATGAAAAAGATAATAAAGAGAAGAAAATCAAAAGAGAAATATTCAGTTTACATTGTATGTCCTAAAGAAGAAAAACGAGTTCATGAGTAATAGCTATTCATTCATTCATCCATTTACTTTGTAATTTTAGGCTAAATCAAACATTTGGTAATTTATATTGACCATGCATGTACGAAGTAGATTATATACATATCATTTTCATAACAAAATAATAATTTGCTGCAAGACAATACTATAATTGATTATTCTTATCTTAATCTTTGTTAGGTTCGAACCTTGCGCTTGCGGACAGGTCGAATTATTCATGGGGCAGTAAAAAGGTTCTTGTTGTTTGGAGACTTTGAGAATGAGATCCAGAATGGGATGCTGTTTGCGACAGGGGGAGAGTTCGAAATTGAGCAGGTATGACAAACTCAGTGACATCATTCATATTTCTCTGTATTTATCGTGCCATAACTAAAGGAACAAAATAATTGATTTACTAAAGATTTGCATCTGTGCTGTAGGAATGTTCGGTATGAAATGAATTTGATAGAACATTCAATTTCCCATAGACCTCATCTTGACTCATCTGAGGTTTAGTATTTGATGGGTCAATTGACGATTGTTTGTGATCAGTCGTTGGATAACCAATACCTCAATATCTGTGAGATGCATTTAAGCAGCACTAAATGCGCATAATGACGTAAATCTGCCCTTCAGTGAGTACATTGGCATTCCATGTAGTCAGGTCAGCAAACCATGTAACTATCAAAAACCATTGGTAACATTGGACTTTATAAGATGGGTTCTAGAATCTAAGCAATCTTATTGGTCAATTAACATCACGTGGGCGTGCATTAGTTTTTCCCACCGTGCAAAAAAGCTCCCATCAAAAATTGATAACACACGCTCGATACCTGCCGATATCTCTTTCGCGTAATTTAGCCAAATTTAATTTGTGCATAATTGTCAATATCTAGATCTAGATCTAGAATATTCTAGGCCTAGATGCCAAAACCATCAGATACAACTTATTTTCGAAAGCGTTCAAAACTAAACCTGGTACTATTATATCTATATATACATATCTACTATATATATATATATATCATAGAGAAATTGTTTGTATTTTCTTTTAGTTACAGCATGATGGTGATTTGTACAGAGAGAGAATAGAGACGGAGACCTTGCTATTTGGCAATCCATAACCTGGTGTTAAGTTAAGACGGCTTTGAGATTCATGGACCTATTTGCTTCTTTGTACTTATTTTCATCTCTCCTCTCTTCTTCCACTTGGTAGGAGCCTAGATTGTACAATGAGAGGAAGATCTACCCTCTCAGGAAGCTGGACAGGTCAGCTGATGAGAGACAGATAAAGAAGGCCATCGATGATGAAGAAGGAAAGTAAGTATTGATGACTTGATGAGGACCATTCACGTTTTCATCTTTCTATTTGCTTAATGCATTTCAATATATTCTCTATGTTTCCTCAGTTATAATTGAGATGAAACATTTCTCTTTCCTTGCACAAATAACTTGATTCTTTGATTTGTACTTCGTAGTCCGGTCAAAATAGGGAACAAATACCCCACCTCCCCCCCCAAAAAAAAGAATCATTCATACAACTTTCAATAGGTAATGGCCGCCAGGACACCTGAAAATCAAAAAATGGCTGAGAGTCTCCTAAATATTTACAGTAATCTATGATTAGCAAGATTAAATATGTTTTATATGTCAGGATATCCACTGGTAAGTTATGAATTATCTTAGAGGTACAGAGTAGCCTAATACTCATAACCATACAAACTATGGCTGTCATTGTATCATAGAGCTGTAATTTTGGTGTCTTTAGCTATATAGGTTTCAGGGGTAACAAATATCGATTGATACTATTTACCAGGCGCGTACGCAGGAGGGGGGGGGGGGGTGTTGGGGTTAAACCCACCTTCATTTTGTTTAATGTGTGTGTTTTGGAGGAAACCCCCCTTGTTTTTTAATGGTAACAGTACTTCCCCCCTTAAAATTAAAAATTTGTCGATCGATATTTCGTTTCGTTGAGGAGGGGAGGGGGGGAGGGGGGGGGGTAAGGTTACCTTTTTTGGTCACCCATTACCACAATTTTTTTGTTTTTTTTAATCAAAAACTATATTGAAGGGGGGGGGGGTTTCCTCCAAAACACACATACAAACAAAGTTTGAGAGGGGTGGGGTTCGACCTCCAACCCAACCCCCCCCCCCTGCGTACGCGCTTGGATGCACGACATATTATCAAGTATAAGTGAAGCATTTTATGGAACATTGTATCCAAGATGGCTGTCATTATGCCATTCAAAGTTGCTGCCAACACCTAATACTGGCCATAAATCATTATGTTTCCCGCCTATAAATGTAATATTAGTGTCTTGGTTTCAGGATTAAAAAATAGATTCAAACAAGATCTAGTTAATGTTCGTTCTGCATGGTACGCAGAAAAGCTGGACAAATTAAACCGATTTAATTTAAAAATCGCCGACAAATTTAAATGATTGGAAGTGAGTAACTTTTTTTTTATTTACAAAGGGGCTTTATTTGTAAGATGTATTTTAATTTTGGCGGTAAAGGTTTACATTTTTAGGGTTTTCTTAAGACATTTGGTAAATAGCATTGTCGCTATTTGATATGCTGAAACATACGGTATTAATGCTGGGGAGTATTTCACAAAGATCCTAAGTTGAACTTATCTCTAAGTTGGACTTAAAAATTATGGAAAGCCATTAGCATCCTTGAAAAATATTTTGTAAAAGGCATAAAATGTTGATTCAAATCATTCATATTTTCTATTATCATCGGAGATTTCATGTTCTTGACATGGAATTTATGAACAGTCTAAAATACTTGAATTTTTGCTTTTGAATATATTTTAAAATAAGGCTACAAATGGCTCTCCATAATATTTAAGTCCAACTTAGAGATAAGTTCAACTTAGGATCTTTGTGAAACACCCCCAGGTCAGTTAATTGGTTTTCATGTGATTTTTTAGATTAAAGTTAAATCTTATATTAATATATTCAAGTTTTGCATATACACAACACAGAGCATAACAAATCTGAAATGAACTCGAACCGATTTTTGTTAAGGACCTTTTTTTTAAAAGTATCTCTTGACTAGCTAAATCAAGAAAAATAGATAAATCAATTTACATTGCACTTTCCATGAACCTGACAGTTACATAACACTTTCCTATACATGTTTTACTAAAATATTTCTGGTATTACAGGACAGGATTTTTGTCACAAATTTACCATCCCATCACCAACGCTCTGGGCAAATTTTGTGCTGAATTTTTTTGAATACATCTTAAAGCCCTGCTGCACTACTTATAGCTACTTGGGCCCTCTATGTAGCCAACAATGCCTGCAATGACCATGCAGGGAGGTCTAATCCCTCCTGGCCAAACTAGTGCAGAGGGGCATTAATGAATAACATTAATATCCAGTAATTGCGTAGAATGGAAACTATTATATAATGCTATTTGCCTATACATTATTAATGTTTGTTATGTATATACACCAAGATTCTTGAAGTACCATAAAGTGGCAAATTTAAATCTACGCAGCATTTGTATCTATTGGGATCAATATCATCAACACCTACTTTCTCAGTATTAGGTGTACATGGCTTAATAGTTTACATGAACTTTTTTTCTTCTTTAGTATAGATGTCGCAAGTTCGATTGTACCAACTACATGTATATCATAATAGTGTAGAAGTAGTGATGCGGCTTTGGCTATCCCATCCATAATGGCTTATACAATCATAGTATAAGAAATGTGTTAACCAGCAGATATTCAAACGCGTATCTGGATACCTACCCCCTGGACATCCACCCCCGGATAACCAACCCCAGTCAACTACCCCCTAGGGCAGCCACCCTCTAGGACGACTACCCCATGACAACTACCCTAGACAACTACCCCCTAGGACAACTACCCCTTAGGACAACAACCCTCCGGACAACTACCCTCGGACAAATACCCACTAGGACAACTACCCCCGGACAACTACCCCCAGACAACTACCCCCTAGGAAAGTTGTCCGGGGGGTAGTTGTTCTAGGGGGTAGTTGTCCGGGGGTAGTTGTCCAGGGGGTAGTTGTCCTTGGGGTAGTTGTCTGGGGTATTTGTCCCGGGGGTAGTCGTCCTATAGGATGGTTGCCCTAGGGGGAGTTGACTGGGGGTGGTCATCCGAGGGTAGGTGTCCTAGAACCATTCACACGAGGAGGGGGGGGGGGAGCTATTCGCATGCTTTTAACGATTTTTAAAAACTATTCAATCCAATATCCTGCAATCTGAGGCACACAGGAGACCGGTGCTACAAAGTGTTTGTTTTTATTCTATAGCTTTACCCATCTGTATCTGTAGGCAAATCCAAGTAATATAAGGTCCCTGTGCACATGAGCCCCGACAACCAGCCCTATTACATGCTGAATATTCCACTGGCTATGTTTTTTCTAAGGAGAAATTTCCATTCATTGTCACATTGCCATAACACTTCTCCAATATAAATAGAGTTATAACAGGTGTTAAATATGACCTGGTGCTAAATATTTATCCCTTTTTATGCCATCCTATTCAAGGATCGGTTTTTCATCATCGGGAAACTAGGTATAGACACCAACCTTACAGCTCTTAGATACATATCATAATAAGCGATTTAAGGCTACTTTTAGTGTTTTTGGCAGCCTTTTTGGATTGCAAAATGGTGGCCATCAAAGGTTACTCTACACCTTTATGAATAACTTGACCTCTAAAACCTATTTCACCTATCTTGATCATCGTAACTTTCCTGTAAATAGTTAGGAGACTGGAGGCCATATAAATCAGACGCCATCTTAAATTTCTGGGTTTCCTGGTGGCCATTACATATTGTTAGTGGTATGAATAAAATGGCGACCAAAATCACATCATCTCGAAGATAGATACATCAGTGCGAGTCATAAAAAGTTTGCACCTAGAAAATTGCTAATTATTTTTAAAAGTCATCTACGAACAGTAAATTATCACACATCGTATAAAAGAGTATCTTATCCCAAATCATTTGGTATCATGTGTGTGTGGTATGTGTTAACGCTTGAATGAGCAAGAGCCATTGTTTAAAGTAGATATTCATTGATTTTAAAAACTAACTTTATTTTCATTATTGCAAAGTTGAAACTTTGATTAAACAAGGTTATCAAAATTCAATGCTTGGAAACATTCGAAGTACTGATTATTATAAATTACAAAACGCTTAAATACAGCCCCGGCATAGCACCTGAAGAGCTCTTCGAACGCTGCTGAGATGTGTGAGATCACAGTATGGACATGATTCGCACAAGCAGATGATGTCCCATGACATCTCATACATTTTTAGTGCCTGTGTTTTCATCTTCTCTCGAGTTCTTTCGCTTACTTCACTACCGTCAGGCTAAATGTATAATCTATTGCCTCACTCTAAACCCCGCGCATGGTTTTATTTTGATGAAAAATGCAGCGATACAAAAATAAAGGAATTTGTCGCTTGTAAACAAAATAAGACGCCATTGTATATTCAGCTGCACACACCGGGGTATGTTCGGCGTTTCAAGAGGGAACGAATGCCGTCCTTAATATCATTCCGGGGGGGGGGGGGGTTTCAATTTGACGGTCTGGTTTCTTTGATTGTTAATTAAACCCAATCCTGTGTATTTACAGGCAAAAGATTTTAGTTATCAGAATCAGGTCATATCTGTATTTGTTAGTCTCTTTCTATCTTATTACAACTATAATAGTGACATTCTTAGCTACAAATAAAACACTACTTGCACAAGTGAGTTAACCTGGCATAAGAGGGAGATTTCTTTATTCACAGTATCTTGTGGTATGAACATAGATGGCGCTATACAACAATATGTTATACATCATATTGTAACATCCTTCCTTTTTTAGAAGAATAGAATTTTGTTGTTTATCTGATGTCGCCCAGGATTTTAACGCATTTACATTTATATACATCAAACTGCGACTTAACAAGGTCGCGTTATTTACGTGCAAATCTGTTATGATATTATAACCAAACGTGGCACTAGCATTGTACTTGTATGTGGGATAGCTGGTCATTCAGCCTAAAGTAATACAAATGATATAGTCTGAATTATTCTCTAGTTATGTGTTATATGGTAAACATTATGAATGAGCAATTCCTAAATGTTGTACGGTAGCTGTAACTCAGGGAGGTGTGCATGGGGTCTTAATTAATTGGTTACATAGTCTTCAAGGTATTGGGGTTGTCGTTGTTGCCTGTGGCTCCTGCGTAGTGGTTGTTCTGGTGGGTTTGCTGATGTTGTCATCGGTGTTTCGTGAGGGTTTATAGTTGGTTGTCCGCTGTCTTCGAACCACTCTGGAGCTTGATCGTCCGCGTTTGGTTCTGGGATTTCAGATGTGGAGTGTGCAGATGTACGTCTTTCGCAAGTGGCGTCGGTTCCTTCGAAGTTCGCGCCCACTGTCCGTGATAATCCTATATGATCGTATACCCACTTTCTCTTTCACTTCCGCTTCGTCCCACTTATCCCTATGACGCGATGGTTGTAGGCGTACATGGTCACCTACTTGTAAGTCAGGGAGAACTCGTGTGTGGCGGTTGAAGTACAGAGCTTGTTTCTCCTGTTTCTGTTTTTTCCGCTCCCGTACATCCATCACCAGTTGTGGTTGCAGGAGTTCATTCGCGATAGGAATGTTTGTCTGCATCCGGCGCCCAAACATCCTTTGTGCTGGAGAGCTGTTCATATCCGCGGTTGGGGTGTTGCGCCAGACGAGAAGACTCATATAAAAATCTTCCCCAGCTGTCTTTGCTTTTTTTACCAGTCCCTTCGCGATCTTTACAGCACTTTCCACCTTTCCATTGCTTTGAGGATATTCCGGGGAGCTGGTGGAATGTGAGAATCCGTATTGTGTAGAAAACATTGCGAACTGTTCGGAGTTAAACGGAGGGCCGTTGTCGCTCATGATTACTTCCGGTATGCCGTGAGTGGAAAAGTGACGTTTGAGCCGGCTGATGATAGCGCTGCCGTCCTTACGGCCCTTGAGGTTATCTACTTCAAAGTAGTCCGAGAGGTAGTCGACAGTACACAAGTAATCCTGCCCACTGACCGTGAAGATATCGCAGCCAACCTTCTGCCACGGGTGGCTCGGGATAGGATGGCTGATCAGGGGCTCTTTTGGTTGTGCTACGGCATATGTGTTGCATGCGTCGCAACGGGATATATAATCCTTTAAGTCCGCGGATATTCCCGGCCAATAGACGCATTCTCTCGCCCTCCTCAAAGTGCTGTCGATTCCCGTGTGTGCGGTATGGAGTCTCTTTCTTACGGTCGGACGCATTGTTCGTGGAATCACGCAACGAAGTCCCTTGAGAACGATGCCGTCATCGAATGTTAGTTCATGTCTGATGGCATGATACTGTCTCACTTCGGGAGCACAGTCTCGGATGGATGCCGGCCATCCTTCGTTTATGTACTGCATCACGGCGCAAAGTTCCTCATCACGCGCGGTCGACTCGTGTAGTTCCTTCTTCATCGCGTCAGAAATTCTCAGTGAATCAACAAGATGGATGCGTTCAGTCTCGGCGTCGGTAGGTGATCTCTCAGTGCTTGGAAGGTAAGCACGTGAGAGTGTGTCTGCTAGATAGAGTTCTGGGCCCGGCATATACTTGATCTGCACATCATACTGCATTAGACGGAGCAGTAGCCGCTGTAAACGCTTTGGTGCGGCGGCTAGGGATCTTTGTGTGATCGATACTAACGGCTGTGGTCGGTCCACAGAACGATCTCCCTGCCATAAACATACTCGTGGTGTTTCTCGAGACCGAACACTTGTGCTAGAAGTTCTTTTTCTATCTGGGAGTACCTCGTTTCTGCTGGAGTCAACGCCCGACTGGAGTACGCTACCGGTTGGCCTTTTTGTAGGAGTACGAATCCTAGGCCCGATTGAGAGGCATCGCCTTGCCCTTCCGTTTTACATTCCGGGTCAAAGTATTTTCAAGACAGGCGCTGAGCTGACAAGCAACTTGATATCCGCGAAAGATTTGTCCTGGTCGGGCCCCCACTCCCATGGTGTGTCCTTGTGGGTTAGTCGACGCAGGGGCTCACTTTTTTCGGAAAGGGACGGTAGAAACTTTGCAAGGTATTTCACCATGCCCACGAATCTCTGTACGCTCTCGACGCTGTCCGGTTCGGGCATCTCCGTTATGGCCTTCACTTTGTCCTCGTCAACCTGTAGTCCGTTACTGGTTAGGACATGGCCTATGAACTTCACGCGGTCGGTTTTGTACTCAAATTTTCGTTCATTGAGTACGATCTTGCGCTCGATGCATCTCTTCATCAGGGCGTCGAGGTTCGCGTCATGATCTGCGTGAGCCTCTTGGAGCGTCGCACCTCGGCCAACAATCAGAATGTCATCTGCGACTTTGTAGACACCTGTCAGACACTCCAAGTTCTGATCTAGGAGCTTTTGGAAAAGCTCTGGGGCAGGGCTGACTCCAAACGGCAGCCTTCTCCACTTGTAGCGTCCCCATGGAGTCTGAAATGTCGTGAGAAGCGATGACTTCTCATCAAGTTCACATTGCAAGAACCCTTCCTTGCAGTCTGCCTTGGTGAAGACCTTTACCGAAGCCAGTTCAGGGAGCACATCTTCAATGAGGGGCAATGGGTAGTGTTCTCTTTTAAGGGCACGGTTTAAATACTGGGGATCTATGCACACTCTGATTCTCCCATCTGATTTCTGTACAACTACTAGCCCTGAAACCCAGTCTGTTGGTTTCTGTACCTGATCTATCACCCCTAGAGATTCTAATCTATTCAGCTCTTCTTTAAGCTTGTCCCGAACAGCTATTGGAACCCTTCTGGGGGGCATCACTACTGGTGATGAATCATCTACCTCTAAGTGGACTTTGCCTGGCATCTTCCCCAGCCCACTAAATGCTTCTTGGTATTGCTTCACTACTTCGCTCTTTGTCTTTGCATACTTATCCAAACCCTGTGAGTCATCTAAACTAGCGATGTTCTCATGCTGCACTGTTATTAGATTCATTGATTGAGCCTTTCTAGATCCTATCAATGGTACACATCTTTCTTCATTTACAACATGGAAGAGGACATCACATGGCTGTCTATTCTTAGCATTTATCATGTGCAGTTTGCATGTGCCCACGGACGTAATGCTTGCCTTATTCCCAAATAAGCCTAGCTGCTTGGCATTCTCGTGAATTGGTATACCCAGGGGAACATGCTTTCGAGGGATGACGTTCACTGTGGCCCCATAGTCAACTTGCATTTTCACTGGTTCCCCCTCAATGAGAAATGTTGCCATGATTTTGTTTTGGAATCGGGTTTCATTATTGTCCCCTACAGCCTTGATATTCTCTTCCTTAGTGTTTTCGCCTAGTTCAACCATGATTTCATCATCTGAATCCTCATAAATAGCACGCACATTGTGCTGTGCACCCCTGAGTGGTGGTCTACTACGTCTTGCTTGCATTCCTGACCTGTTACTAGAGCTACTACTGTTATCATAAGACGACACGCACATCTTTGCAAAGTGATTGCTTTTGCCACATTTTGAGCATTGTTTGCCCCAGGCTGGGCATTTTTCTTTAACACGCTCATGCTTCAGTCCACAAAATTTACACTCTATCACATTGTTTTGTGATCCTGATTGGTGGCCATAATCCTTCCCTTTATTTTGCCAATGGCGCTGGTGTTTCTGCGACACCGCATGCGCAACTAAAGCATCACCTTGCAAGAGCTGTGTTTGGGTCTTAGAGGACTCATAAGCCCGACAAATGTCAAGGCACCCCTGCAGGGTCAGATTTGGCTCTTGAAGCAATCGCTTCCTCACCGATATCTTGTATCCCTAATACTACCCTGTCTCTGATTAATTCTTCCATCAGGGCGCCGTATTCGCAGCTACCTGCTAATTGTCTCAATGTACCATAATACCTTTCGAAGGTCTCTTCCTCGTGTTGGGCATATTTATTGAATTTATAACGTTCATACGTGATATTTGTCTGGCCACTGCAGTACTCTCGCCATAGCTTTCGAATTGTGGGGAAGTCTTTCCGTTCCTCTTCATTCCTGAATGGGAGGCCTGTATGAATTTTCACAGCATCTAGGCCAATGGCCGTCATGAAATGAGCGATCCGATATCTGTCGGGCTCACTTTCCAGACCCGTGATTATTTCATAATTCTCCCACATCTGGTGGAATATCTCCCAATTTTGTTTCAAATCTCCTTGAAGAGAAAGAGGACGGGGTAAGGGAACATTACTCTTAATTCTCCTACTGTTTCTCTGCGGATCAGACTGCCCTGGCTGTTCGTTGCCACTTGCAGGGATCTCGTGTGAATCAACACTCCCCCCACTAACTTCTGGATTTGGCATTATTGTCAAGAGGTTTGATATTCTACCCCGAATGTACTGCAATGTCAGACAAAATCACGTTTACAGCAGTATAATAATTAATACACTGTGACTTCTACAGTACCTGTATCAGTGTTCACCGATACTATCTCATACATGTACTTAAGAGAGTATACACTAAACATAGTACATGGGACTACAATATCTACATATAGTCTAGACCATCAAAAGATAGCTTAGAAACTAACTTTCCTATATGCTCTCATGCCAAATCAAGTCATGGCATTAAATCTGATAAGTATACTTCTGACACCATGTATTTGTTAGTCTCTTTCTATCTTATTACAACTATAATAGTGACATTCTTAGCTACAAATAAAACACTACTTGCACAAGTGAGTTAACCTGGCATAAGAGGGAGATTTCTTTATTCACAGTATCTTGTGGTATGAACATAGATGGCGCTATACAACAATATGTTATACATCATATTGTAACAATATCCCTTTTGAATGGTTTGACATGACATTACATTATATACACTAAACTCATTATAATTTGAGAAATAATAGCTTTGCAATTATGTTCATCCTCTATGGGATGTCGTCTGCTTGGGCAGTGTTGGTCCATATAGTGACGTCATTCAGTGGCGGATCCAGGGGGGGCCCCCGGGCCCCCCCCCCCCCCTAGGAAAAAAAAGGAAAAAAAGGAAGGAAAAAAAAGGGAAAAAGAAAGGGGAAAAAAAAGGGGGAAAAAAAAGGAGGAAAAAAAAAGGAGGAAAAAAAAAGAAGGAAAAAAAAAAGTGGGAAAAAAGGGAGAGAGAGAGAGAGAGAAGGAAAAGAAGGGAAAGAGGAGAGAAAGGGAAAGAAAGAAGAGGAAGAAGAAAAGAAAAGGGGGAAGAAGGAGATCGGGGGGGGGGGGGGCCTCGCCTCCTAGGCTGTTGCCTCCCCCCCCCCAATTAAAAAAATAAGAGAGAAAGAAGGAGATAGAAAGAAAAAAGGAAAAGAGGAGATAAAGGGAAGGAAATTGGGGAAGAAGAAAAGAAAAGAAGGGGGGTATTAGTTGCAATTTTCCCGCCAACAAGTTGTGGATCGGGTTGGGGTGGGGCAAAAGGCCCTTGCCTCCCCCGCCCCCGCTAAAAAAAAGAGAGAAGGAAGGAAAAGGAAAAAAGGAGAGCTAAAAGGGACCGAAAAAGAGGAAGAAAAAAAAAAGGGTGAAAAGAAGGGAAATAGATCATTCATATTGCTCCGATTGTCTCATTTTCGCTCGCTGGATCACTGCAGCTCAAACATAGCTCGTTCGACGTCACTACCAAACTAGCCAATCAGCTGTCAATGACGTCATATTGAATGCGGCGGCAAATATATTTTGTGAAATTATCCAGAAATGGACTATTTCTAATTGCAAACTAGTTTTATTTTTGATGGAAACGCAGTCATTGTAATCTTGACATCCATTGACGTCATCAGAATAGGGTAAGTTACGTCTCAGATGATTCATGAGGTCTATTTTGTAGATACATTTTCAATTTCTTAGAATGTTCCACTGTGTTGTAGGGTACCGGGTGTATGCCATTGGGTGTGATGTGTTAGCGCGCAATGGCGCGAATTATACATCCTTCTTCTTCTTCGCTAAAAGTACAGGCCACCGCGCCGTCGGGTGTGAACATTCCTTTCCTTCTCAATACAATAACTTTCACCTGCCTAAGTTATTCAAACCATACGGAATCGTGGCGTCTCGCCACTTCCATTACGTAATCATTAAAAGGATCCGCATAATTATACAACATTTTCTTGCTATACGTTGTACCGCAGGAAAATACAAATCTCCCTGGTATACCTTACAGTCCAAACGATAAATATGTGCATTAAAACGAAGCAGGCGACAATCGGCGTGGCTGACGACACTTGACAGTAATTTTGTATGTGAGATTGCTTTGCTAAATACTTTGTTAATAAATATCAACTAAAATTTCTTTTACATATCTCCTAAACCATCATTGATATTTAATAATTCATGAGTGAGTAAAAGAAACATACCAAACTATATAATGATATGAAATACTTGGTGGCAATTAGGGGAGTTTGACGTGATGACCGATTGCACCCATCTGTTAATAACCGAATAGTCCATGGTGTGTCATGAATATTCATGTTTTTGCTCACCTCGGCTAAATGTTTGCTTTTACTAAATGGAAAAGTTACGGTGGGGGGTTGAATGAAATTGATATAATGAACCAAGCAGAAGTGATCTATGATAATTCATGCTTATTATCCTTCGTGTGCTTGACCTATAATCTTACAATCGCTTGGCAGACTGAGTCCAAAGTTCGACTTGTTTCACATGTGTATTATAGGCAATGGCGAGCTTGCGGCCTATTTTGAAAAATTACGGTGGGTGAACTTTCAAAAGTCAATGAGACATGAGGGCTCAAATGAAAGAAATAGTGATAACGTACGTCGGGGTGGATGTGCTTTTCGTTTAAACAATTTTTTTTTTTTTTAACGATTAAAAAAAAAACGTCCATAGGCTAACATGTTAGGCTGCTGACTATGACGATAGGGGGCGTTGTGAAATGAGAGCAACATGTGCGGTTAATCCCGCCAACAACGTGTGTAAAAGGGTGGGGGGCCGAAAGGACCTTGCCTGCCTCCCCCCCCCCCCCAGCAAACCTAAAAGAGAGAGAAGGAAGGGAGGGGAAGGGAAAGGGAAAGAGGAGAGAAAGGGAAAGAAAAAAAGAGAAAGAAAGGTAGGGGAGATCAGTTGCGATTTTTTCGCCAACAAAGTGTAGATCGGG